>JAXCGZ010011339.1:232500-235000 GCA_037179515.1 Halocaridina rubra
CACCTTCTGAGATGATCACTCTATCGGTTATGCTATGGCGGTCCCCAGAGGCATGTGCATAATAATTTTTTCTTGTTTTTAAAGTATAGGAAAATATAATACTATTAAGATATATGAGGATGTTATTATTTGCGTGTTCACTAGGTTGTGGATCATAATATGATTGAATTTGCATTGGAATTCTGAAAGTTGATGACAATAGTGTAAGTTTTTTCTTCCTTTGTCTATATTTCTCTATATCTGTATGGAAAGAATACAGTTATGTCACATTTACTGTATATCTATGCATCTATCTTAGTTTATACAGTGCAGTGTATGTATAGAGACAGTTTTGATATTTTAAAAACTTCATAATAATGCAGGTAGAAGTAAAAATTGTTGAATGGAAATCAAATGTGGATATCAAATGGCAAGCAGCATAATTACCATCCACAGAAAATCTTTGCTTTTAAAGTTTCACCTCTTTCTGTTGGGATTTGGGACTGGGAGCTATAGAACAGGAATCAGAGGCTTGGGTGCGCTAAGCAACAGAGGTAGTAAAACACAGTGAAATAAAACCTTTACTGATGTATTAAAGTTATAGAGGGAACTGCAGAAATTTAGGCTCTAGTTTTATCAGTCAGTCGTCCTACCCTTGACCAACTCCCATTTGCTTCACCTCCTTAGTATGTGCTGGTCGCTGGTAGGTTGGTAGACTGGTTAAACTGTTTTGTAGCAAGAGTAGAGAGTGGGTTAAGGCAAGCATGGGGAGGAGGAACTTTGCATTAGAATGCAAGAGAATGGAGGTCAGCAGGAGCAAGACAGAGTAGATATGATTACCTAATTGTGATTACCTAATTGTGTTTACGGGAAAGAGCCCAAAGCTCGTATCTTCCAGTCTCCTGATCGCTTCCATTTTATACTTAGTGATACTTATCATACCTGTCCTTAAAACAATGGATTGAGATAGCATTAACTACCTCCTCGCTTAGCCAATTCCAATTATCAACTACTCTTACACTGAAAAAGTATTTCCTTACATCCTGTAAAGAAGTTTTCTTACGAAGCTTCAAACTATGACCTCTAGTTCTAGAGCCAGCCATATCAAAATATCCATCCCTATCCACTCTATCATAACCATGAAGGAATTTAGAGACTGTCACCATATCCCCCCTCAGTCTTCTAGCTTCGAGTGATGGTAAGTCTAATTCCCTCAGCCTCTCATCATAACTGAGATTGCGTATTTCTGGCACCAGTTTCGTGGCATGTCTTTCAACTCTTTCAAGCTTAGCTATGTGCTTTTTCAAGTGCGGATTCCAAAAGGGGGCTGCATATTCGAGTTTTGGCCTCACATAAGTTACATAAATATTTCTGAACATTTCCTTGTCTATGTGCCTGAAGACTACCCTTACATTTGATAAGAATGCATATGCTGCCCTTACTATGCCATTTATATGTATTTCTGGAGACAAATCTGCCAGTATGTTTACTCCTAGATCTCTCTCATTTTTTGTCTCTTGAAGTTGTACTCCAGCCACCGAGTAGTCAAGCTTGGGCCTTCTTGCACTTATACCCATTCTCATTACCTTACATTTTGAAGTACTGAATTTCATTAGCCACTTTTCTGACCACTCATGCAGACTATTTAGATCTTCCTGAAGTTCTCTACCATTGTTCTCGTGTCCTACTTTCTTCACAATCTTTGCATCATCTGCAAACATATTCATGAATGAATTTACAGACTCTGGTAGGTCATTTACATATACAAGGAACAAAAGTGGCCCTAAAACTGAACCCTGTGGAACTCCACTACTAACTCTTCTCCATTCAGACACTGAGTGTCTTACTCTAACCCTCTGTTCCCTTCCTTTTAAGTAAGTTTTTATCCATTCCAAAACATTTCCACCTAATCTAGCCATTGCTTGCAGCTTCCTAATAAGTCTCCCATGTGCAACAGTGTCAAACGCTTTCTGGAAGTCTAGGAATATGCAATCTGCCAGCCCTCTCTTTCCTGTAAGATTCGGCTTACCTCATCATAAAATTCTAATAAGTTTGTTACTGTTGATCTACCTTCTCTGAAGTCATGTTGCCTCACTGACAAAAAGTTGAAGGATTCTAAGTGAAGAGAGATATGTTTCCTTAGTAGTTTCTCCATAACTTTGCAAACTATGCTGGTCAAGGAAACTGGTGTATAGTTCAGAGCCGTATCCCTCCCTCCCTTTTTGAAGATAGGTATCACATTTGCTTGTTTCCAGCATCTTGGAATCTCCCCTGACTCCAGTGACTTTTTAAATATGATACTTAGTGCCACTGATATTGAGTTTGCACATTTTTTAAGCACATGAGGGGATATGTCATCAGGACCTGTAGCTTTATGAACATCTAAATCCATCAGCGCTTTGCATACCTCTGTGGCCGTAAGGTTGATGTTCTCTAATACTGGCCCTTGAGCTTCTATCTTTGCAATCTGAGGGGGTGGGGGTATTTTCTACTGTAAATACTGACTGAAACTCCTTGTTCA
>JAXCGZ010011339.1:240000-253924 GCA_037179515.1 Halocaridina rubra
TCCTATGAGATCAGCTTTTTTGAGAGTCATTCCCGCAATGTAATTAGGAAACCTTTTTATATATTTTTATATATGGAAATCGAATAGTTTGGCAACTAGTTTGATACGACCTTCTTCTTCTTCTTCTTCTTCTTCTTCTTCTTCTTCTTCTTCTTCTTCTTCTTCTTCTTCTTCTTCTTCTTCTTCTTCTTCTTCTTCTTCTTCTTCTTCTTCTTCTTCTTCTTCTTCCGATATGCGTGTAGGACATGAAGCTTGGTCAGCTCATAACCCCTGTCTAACCTCTTCAAAGGAAAGTAATATAATTAAGAGAAAAAGTCTCATGGGCATGAAACCTGTTAAATATTTGTAAATGACTATGTAATAGGGTTCATTTATTATTAATTTTATCATATGATCTTGTTATGAACACTCTGATATTGTTTATCCATGCATCATTTCTGTATATTTATGTAGTTACTTCTCTGTTATGGATTAAGTCTGTCATTATTTCCTTTTTGTTGAAACAATCTCATTTGTGAGTCATTGTCTGTTGATGGCAAGTTTGTGAATTTATTCTTATATAAAGTATAGATTATAATGATGAAAATAATTGTTTTATGTAATATTCAATAATATTCCAAGATTTTATAAAATCTTTCATGATAAAGACATGTTTTGTTTGTCATATTATTATTGCCTTCATGTTATAAGGAAAATGTTTCATTTTTGACACAGAAATAGTGTCGTTTATCGTTTGCATCGAGAGACTGACTCCAATAATTTTACTTTTTCCATTGAGAAAAAGACCTCGATAATGTTCCGGGTTTACGTCACGGACGCCCTTTTCTAGAAAGGGCTAGGACGGTTGCCTTCTTGCGAAGGACTCTTTTTGGCAGATGTAATCGTCACCCTGAGTGCATGCCCTTGCTAACCTCAGACCGTGACGGGAAGATTGACTTAAAAACTAAAGCCCTTCTGGTACTAACTTCCAAACAGAATAACAGAAAGGTTCATATTCCAACCTGCTAATATTTTACTGTAAGAGAGAGCCTTAACTTCTCATCTCCCCGCTCCTGGTTTCATTTTATTCACCGGCACTTTTCGTATCTTCGCTTGAATATTATGATTGCTTTTAGTTTTCATTCATGAATACTTTTCATATCTTCTCATAAAGCTCTATTTCTTATTATTAAATATATTCTTGTACAGTAAAATCCAAATTTTAAGTAATTTTAACCAATGAAGTATTTTCTTGCATCCTGCAAAGATTCTTTAGTTGTATCACCCACTTATCATTGTAGAAATCACGTGTCGACTTTTGTTTACAGGATGCGATCTCCTTTTTTCTAGTAAAAATGCTGTCTTTTATTTTACTCATATTTATTATCATATATAAAAGATCTTTTCCCATGCATTTGGCATAGTTGAGCAGTATTATCTTATGTTATTTACGTATTTAATTATAAACAAAGTACAGTTGATATAGTTGGAGAATAGTATGTGAATTCAAAAACAAATCGTTAACTATGGCTAAGATTTTTAACATGATAGTTATTACCACACTGTTGTTTTAGATTCTCCACCCACGGATGGGTGGAACGGGTCATGGAGGACCCGTAGGCCGGTCGCCAACCGGCGCAGGCCCCAACCCCCCCACAGTGGTGCCCAGCCACAGCAGTAACCTCCCCAGTAAACAGCTTAAACTCTCTTGCCTGGACGAGGCGCGATCCGTCAACCTCGCGTACGCGAGGCCAGTGCGTTACCACTGTACTAGCCAGGAGGCTTATTATTACACATTTATTTACTCTGATTTACAATTACATTTTGAAGCAAATCTAAGCTCAGACATCGTAATTGTTGCTTTGAACACAAAGTAATAATATAAAGTACATTTAGATTATATTAACTCTATTGTGACTGTTAATATTTCTTGCTAAAAGGGAATCCTGTATATAACACACGAATATATATTCTCAAACGTCTCACATTAGAATGTCATGTGATGTATATCGAAGCATGTGATTTTTTTTCCACAGAATTTATCATTCTTGTAAACAGTTACATGTAGAAAAGAAACTAATATATGATTTCTCTCAGCCTGTCCTGTTAAAAGGGTCAAAAAGACAAAGGTTAAAGCTATGAAGTTTCAGAAGAGATAAAAGCACTTCCTGTCGGTGAACACTGCTCCCTACGTATAAACAAACATGCATCCTGACTCCTCTGTCATTGTCTTTCATATAATGGGATTTCCAACCTATTAAAAATCTTGACCATTAAAATATAATTAGAACAAATATTTATCTTCCCAACCTGTTGTTCCGTTCAGGTTTTACGTCACGGACTCCCTTTTCTACCAAGGGTTAGGACGGTTGCCTTCTTGCGAAGGACTTGTTTTGGCAGATGTAATCGTTACCCTGAGAGCATGCCCTTGCTAAAATCAGACCGTGACGCGGCTCGAACCCTCGACCTGACGCCTCAGAGTCGCGGACGCTACCGCTTGAGCCACGGTGACTACTCTTCCCAACCTGTTGTGAACTTAATTATTAAGAATTTTACCTCTGCCATATTTGCCCTTTAGAAGGGGGGTGGCTGAGGTAAAGCAAAAAAACTTCATTCTTTGTGGGAGAAAACTAAACACGAGGAGATTTCCTGTAGTAGAGTATTACAGTACTTTAGAAAACATGTTTATTTTAATTGCAAATATTCTCTGACCCTCAGATATGAAAACTGCAAGCCTGCAGAAGGATATTGGGCATATCCTTGCAATACCAAGTCTATTAATTACTCTGACTGTGTCTTAAGTAATTATAGTATTTAAAATTTGCTCTCTCTCTCTCTCTCTCTCTCTCTCTCTCTCTCTCTCTCTCTCTCTCTCTCTCTCTCTCTCTCTCATTATTCAAACTGTATTCTAGCAGAATTTCAAATTTATTTCTCTCTCTCTCTCTCTCTCTCTCTCTCTCTCTCTCTCTCTCTCTCTCTCTCTCTCTCTCTCTCTCTCTCTCTCTCTCTCTCTAATTATTCTAACTATTCTAACAAAATTTCATATTTGATAAATCTCTCTCTCTCTCTCTCTCTCTCTCTCTCTCTCTCTCTTGGTGACTCATCTCCCACTCCCAATCGCGGTGGCAAGCCTCTGCTCGACTACATTCGCCGCTACCGCCTCACTCGCTGGGATACTGGTGGTGCCACACACGCTCGTGGGGGTACTGTAGATCACATTCTCACAGCTGGCCTTGTGGTACCTAATGTCTCCTGCTCTTCTATCCCTTCTCTCTTTTCTGACCATGTTGCCCTTAGCCTGAAATACTCCATACTTCAGACTCCAGCTACCCTCCCCCATCACTGCACCCACATCTCTATCCCTCCCAAATACTGCCCCACTTATATTTCATTTATCTCTCACCTCCTTCACTTTTGATCTCCTTTCTCCAGACAGCTTATACAACTCACTGGTGAATTCTACACATGACTTCTACACGCATTATGTTCTCAGACCACACGTTCCACGTCACCCTGAGGCCCATTCCTGGACTCTGGATCAGCGTATTGCCCAGGCGTAAAGGACAGCTGTGGATGCTGAACTCTCCTTTGAAAGACAGCCCACCCCTGACCACCTGCACCAATATCAGTTGGCGAGGGATGATCTGGTTGCCCTGCAGAAGTGCGTGCACGCGGAGTATTGGCAGAAATTTACGGATAGCATTAACCATCAGACTAGCGCTGGGACTATGTGGCATCTTATAAGGAAGGCTGTCAGGAAGAAACCCACCTGTGCTCTACACCACAGTCCACTTGAGTATGCTCAGGACCTCATTACTACCTGGTCAGCACAGTCACAAACTTGCAACCTTCCCGGAAACGTTCAAGAGGCACTCTCCACCCGCCGCAGTGTTCCTAACCTCCGCCTAATGGGTGCAGTACTACAGATGGATGAAGAGGATGACATCCTATTCACAGAGGATGAACTACGACGTGCTCTTGCTAGGATTAAGGCTACTGCCCCTGGGGAGGATGGTCTTACATATCAAGTTCTCCGTCTTCTTCAGAAAGTTCCTGGTAACCCCCTACTGCAGCTCTTCAATCTTTGCTTTTGCTTGGGGCATGTGCCCTCTGCCTGGACCAGAAGCACTATTATTCCTCTACCAAAACCTGGAACCGACAAATTTAGGCCTATCTCCCTCACCTCCTGCTTCAGCAAAGTGTTTGAACGCATCCTTCTTGCCCGGCTCATGCACCGTCTACAGAATAAACTCTCCCCCCAGTCTTTATGGTTTCCTCCCACAACAGAGCACACATCACTGCCTCGCTGAACTCTACACCCGTCTTTCTCCCACCAGTGTGGTCGCCTTCCTAGACCTCAAATCTGCCTTCGATATAGCCAACAGGGAAATTATTCTTGACCAGCTGGTGACTTTGGAGTTCGGGGGAACATACTGAAATGGATACGGGGATATCTCTGTAACAGAACATCAAGTGCCCTTTTTAAAGGGTCGTATAGCTCCTATGAACGGTTTGAACTGGGTACTCCTCAGGGGTGTGTGCTAAGTCCTTTTCTATTCAATATCCTTATGCATCGTCTGCTCTCCCTCCTTCCTGTCATCCCCGGTACTACAGTTACCTGCTATGCGGACGACATATGCATCCACATGACCTTCAGCACATGTTCCATGATTTTTACGTGTCTGCTACCTCCTGTGGCCTTATTATCTCCCCAGAAAAAGCAGGATTTTTACTTCACGCAACTGCAGAGCACTGCCCGCATTCGCCATGGGTGGTAATGTCATCCCTCACTGCACACAGTACATGTATTTAGGTGCACCAGTCCGGATCACCCCAGCTATACATGCACGTCAACGAATTCATCCCTTTGTGAAGAGCCTTCTTGACCGTCTGGAGCCACGCTTTGCACCTGTCAAGTGGCTTGCCAACAATGCTGTAGGAGTCTCCATCCCAGTGGCGAGGACCCTCTACATCCTACTACTTCGGTCAGTGGTCGACTATCTGTCTCCTGCCTTGTGTCAACTTCCTAGACCAGCTCTCGAGCCACTTGAAAAGCTCCAGAATCGAGTCAGGAGATTTATCTTGGGATGTTCTCTCTCTACCCGTATTGTGAGTATGCAGTTGGAGCTCAACTTGCCCCCTCTTGTGGAGAGGATTTATGCCAATGTGTCCTATTTTACTGTTAAGTGTCTTCACTACCCCTTTCTTGCTCCGTACTCCTCTGCTGTCATGAGGACGTCCCTGGATCCAGACGCACCCAGGCTCCCACTTCGAGCAGGAGGTCATAACCTTATCAGGGTGGTGAGTGACATTCTCCGTGGCCTTGACATTGACCTGCCTGTGCAGGTCAATGTCCCAGATTTACCACCCTGGCGTGTCCCCCTCCCCGCTGTCACATATACACCGACCTCGAAGGATGTCTATCCCCCCCTGCAGACACAGTTAGCTCTGGAGACTATTGCTGATGTGTCCACGTCTGTCCCTGCAGCACACCACGTCTATGTTGATGGTTCTGTGCAAGCAGATGGGAGGGCGGCATGTGCTGTGTTTTCCCCCACCGTGGAGCCGCCTGTGCCGGCTGATTCATGGATTGGCCGTAGACTCCCCACCTCGTCGAGCTCCACCTACTGTGAACTGAATGCCATCTTGGATGCCGTGACTCTCCTTGTTCGACGACGAGTGAATGGGGTAATAATTTGTGACTCCCAATCGGCCCTACAAGCCCTATCCTCGCCAAGACCCATCTGTGGCCGTGCTGTGGGAGATATACTATGTCGCCTCGCGGCCGCTCAGGATGCCTCTCTTGTTGTGTCGTTTGTATGGACGCCCTCTCACATTGGGCTGACTGGCAACGACACAGCGGATCGTCTTGCCAAGGCGGCCTGTATGCTGGATGGGCATGCTGTGGACGCTGAGCCCTCCCTCCGATGCCTACGTAACATCATCTACTCAGCTGGGTTTGCCATGACAGTCCGGCGCAGGGACACGGAGAGGGCCAACAGTGTGTCCATACAGCACCATGATCACTTTCTTCACAGTCGCTACAAGTATCACAGACGCGGCTTAATGGTGCGGAAAAACAATGTAGTTAGTGCTCGGCTCAGAATGGGGTATCGGCCTTTATGGCAGGTCTCCCAGACTCTAGATATGCCGCAGTACACCTCCTGTAAATTATGCGACCGTCCTAATGCTAACACTCTTGACCACTATTGTCTTCAGTGCCCCACAGTGAGAGATGTTTTACCACGAGGTCAGAACTTAATACAGATCTGCTCGTTTTTACATGATGATGACAACCTTGATGTTATTCTTGCTTGTTATCCTCACTTTGGTGGCCATTAATTATATTGTATTATCCGTACCATTATATATTTTCTGTGTATGTTGCTGTATAATTCTGTTTGTGTGTTCTGTGTTTCTCTGAGCTTTACTTTTGTATATAATGTACTCTGTGCTGCCATAGTGTGAGTTGTGTGTTAGTATGCAGCAATGTTTTATCAATCTGTACACCTCCCTGTAAACTATGTTCTATTCTTGGTTGTGTATCCATTTGAAGCATTATTTGTATGAGTTCATGTAATGTCTGACACCTTGGCGCAATAAATTAATAAAATAAAATAATAATCTCTCTCACTCTCACTCTCACTCTCACTTTGGGGTTTATCTAATTTTCAAGATTATAGTATTATTAATATTCCTTGGTTCTAAACACCATTCTATCTATCTACACGAATTCTTAACATAAATAGTGTCAACTGAGAGAAAAAGAAAACGTATACAATTTGTTCAAAGAAAACGTGTATCATACTGTATTCATGGGAAACTTAAATTAAATTCCTGTGTGTGTGTATATATATATATATATATAGTATATATATATATATATATATATATATATATATATATATATATATATATATATATATATATATATATATATATATATATATATATATATATATATATATATATATATATATATATATATATATATATATATATATATATATATATATATATATATATATATATATATATATATATATATATATATATATATATATATATATATATATATATATATATATATATATATTTTTCTATACTCGTTATTTCCCTGACGATATTATATCGAAAGTTTGTTTGCTGTTTGACAGAGAGAGAGAGAGAGAGAAACATCTTTAATTAACTCTTGTTCATTCAACCAAAACTACATTATTTATTGTAAAAATAATGGTTTAATGACAAATTCGTAATAATAATAATAATAATAATTATCTGCACAATCATCATCTAAGGAAAATTATTATTGCCAATAATAATAATAATAATAAGATCTAAGGAGAATTTTTGGAATAGACATCATGAAAGTAATGCGAAGGTATATTAAAACCCAGCTGAGAATTGGATATTCATTACATATCTTTTATAATCCCTTCACAACTGACAGGTCATTTCACTCTCTATCTCTGTTTCTCTTTACTTTATGTATTCTTCATGCCCAGGCCCGATAAAGGCTGTTTTATTTTGTTATTATTTGGCCCATCCTGATGTCACAATCATTTAAAAAAAAAAAAAAAAATTATGGTGTTCCTACTTTGCGGAAATTCACCTATCGCAGCCGGTCCCAGAACCGAACACCATTGATAAACGAGGGGTTACTGTTTATATATATATATATATATATATATATATATATATATATATATATATATATATATATATATATATATATATATATATATATATATATATATATATATATATATATATATATATATATATATATATATATATATATATATATATAAATTCGTATATATAGTAGTCAAAGGTAATTCAGTTACAATGTAAACTGTAAAAATAATTTCTGCCATGCATGTTTGCAACTTTCTTTCAGATAATGGCCTCTTGCTAACGTGGGGTTGTGGCCGACATGGAAAATTGTGCCAGGGAGAGGAGAATTTCTCATCACAATTTGTTCCTGTAGTTGTGCGTCGCTTACGTCATATTGCTGTTGTTTTGGTAAGGTACATGTTTCTTCTTATCTCTGTTTTGCAATTAGTGTACCATATTATATAATAATGTTTGTTCATTTATCTATTGAAGGATATGTCAGCATTGCAGGAGAAGATAGCATATCATTCTTGTTTTTTGTTTGGTTTTATTTACAACGTATTGAATCATTTAGTTTGGTAAGCCAAGGTTGATTATTAGACAGTTATAATCTTGGGAGATCATAGAGATGAACACTGAGCTATTTTAGGGTAGGTAATGGATTGTCTTGGCTTGATGGGTTCAAGTCCCATACCAATTTTTTTTTCTTTCTTGCTTGTGAAACCTGGACGGGCCAAAAGAAAAAACTTCCCTCATTGGGCCTGTGCACGAAGACAACATAAAGTAAAGCAAAACAGAGATGGGGAGTGTTATGACTTGTTAGATGTGAATATATAATAAGAGATATGTGACGAATATCCAAGAATATTTGGTGTTGTTGTAGGCACAGAAAAAGAACTGTAGCTGAAGAATAACTTAACATCGAGCTGTCATCAGTCCTATTTAATTCCAAAAGACCCTTCAGCTGTAGTATCACAATGGGTGGCTGTGCCATGGGCCAACCTACTATATATTGAAAGTGATCCCATTTATAAGCCATTCTGTGGTGATAGTGTAATTTTCTCTTAGCCATGTTATAAATTTAGGATACTGTTGTAGTATCTGTTGTGTCCTAGTTCCTGCCAACTCAGGTGAAAGTAGTCACATCGTTTAGAATAGTATATTTTTTGTGGTGCCAACTGTATCATGAGCTTAATCAAGAGACTATGTGTAGAAACTTGTCTGCAGTTAATAAAGAAAATAATTATTCTATACTGTATCAGTAATTTCTTTTACAAATAAGAACTCATTATAGATAAGTCACAATTGCATTTTATTTTGCGTATTAGATAGCTGTTTGTCACCTCTCGGTAAAAAAATTCCTGCAGATTTGCGGATGTTATTCATTTGCTCTTTATTGAAGGGAAGGTTTTGCATATCACTTTGTGTTTTTATAAATATACTCTTTTCAATACTGAGTTGCTAGAGCCTGTGAACCCGCTTTTAAATATGGGATTCGCTAACAATGCTCTATCTTAATCTGTGGCAGGAGAGTAGAGTTAAAGTCATGAGTCATTTTGAATCATCAATTTTTATTGGCATTGTTAACTGTCAGTTTAGTAATTCATAGCTTAATGGAAATATGCAATAATATTCACACTGATGAACTTTTCTTACATAACCAACTCATTCCATGCCTATAAATGCTATGGCTGTAGCTTATAATATAAAAAAAATTTGCGTGACAGTAACTTCAAAACTTCTCAGAAATTTTACTTAGATAATTTTTTCAAAATCTCTTTTAAGCATTAAAGTGAGGTATTGAAATACAGCATATAAATATTCAATGATATTGCTATCTTATACAAACAGTACTTCTCTTAGTGGATTTCTATACACTTAATAAAGCGTGTTGCTTTTAGGTCGGCTGTGGAGGTTGTCATACCATGGTTCTTGGTTACAAAAGAGAGGAGGAAGATATGACCACAGAAGAGGAGAGTAAACACTTGAATCACAATTCCCTGTCAAGTTTGGCCAGAGCCCGTCGTAGAATTGCTGATGTAAGTCTTCAAGCTGGTAATATATTGCAAGGGTTTTTACACTATTGCAAGACATATATATTACTGCTCTATATTCTTTTATCTTTGATTATCTTTTTAACATGGTCTTTATCTGATGTTTTATTCATATATATTTTCATTATTACCAGAGATACGAAAAGGAAGATTAGAAAATAGGCCCCTAATATTCTTTACTTCAGTATGTGACTAATGATGGTCCAGTAGAACAAGTTTTTTACCCTTCCATGAAGAAGATTTTAGTTGATAAATTTGTATTGAATATATTCTTCTTATATTTACAAATAATAAAGATATATAGTTAACCATATGTGATTGCTGGCACTTTTAATATCTTCTGCAGTAATACAATTTGAACACTTCTTACTGTAGTCAGTATTTATTTGTCATACTTCTGCTTATATTGAAAGTACTTACCAATTACATATGTTGCACATTATTTACTGCTACTTGTTAGATAATTCATAAGGTCTTATTGGAAGTATTTATTAGGCAGTGTTGGAGAGCAATTTTTTATTTACAGATGCCATGCACTAGCTTTTGTAACCTTTTAATGCTTTTTCCCTGGAGGTTATAAAGTAACAAAATGCTTTGGTTTTTCAGCACATCCAAAGTTTTCACAGTCTGCTTGATAAGAACGATGGGGTATCGTAATATGCTTTTGTGTTGAAGTGGCTGTTAGTGTTTTAATAGAAGTGAATGCTTGGCTGAATCCATTGATCTCTTATCAATAATAGTATAGATATTATATATTAGTATGCAGAGTGAGAACCAAAGAGCCTTATTTAATTATTGTATGTTTAAGATAGGTTCTCAACACTATTTATACAGTGTCAACGTATATTAAATATATTTACGCTTAATCATCGACTTATAAGTGTTTTACATTACTGCCACGACATTGACGGCAAAGGGTTAATTGATTAACTGAATGCCTGACCACATTCTTTCTTTATCTCGTACCTGTTTGTTTCTTAGCTTTTTCAAGGTAGAAACTTAATAGTAATAATAATGTTAATGATAATAATCATCATCATCAGCATTTAGATGTCAGTATGCAGAAGCCTTAATCCCCTTATAAGAGGAGTGGCTGAATCAAAGCTAAAAGCTTGACTCTTTGTGAGAGGAAATTACAAAGGAGGGGATTCTCACTCCCATCGCTCTGCCCCATTTAGTCAAATTTTATAGCATGCATTGGAAGCTTGCATCCTCCTCGGGGGATAATAATGATAGTAATAATAGTAATAATGATAAAGTAATAGCAATAATTTTTTTTTTTTGCATTTTACGTGTTAATGGCGAATAGCAACTGATTGAATTTCCACAACCTTCCATACTCCTTTACCAATTCCAAGCCTCTATCAAATACTCATTCATTTACTTCCCTTACCACTCCATCCATATACACCTTAAACAACCATGGCAGCAATACACAACTTTGACGTAACCCTACATTTACCTTTAATCAATCACGCATACCATTCCTGACTCTCATGCATTCTTTAATATTCATGCAAATACTCGTCACTGCATGCTACAAACTTCCACTTATTCCATACAGTTGCAAAACACTCCACAATGCCTCTCTATCAAGCCTGTCATATGTTTTTTCTAAAACCATAAAGGCCCAAAAAGTGTCCTTACCTTTCTCTAAGAATTTCTCACACACACCTGCCTTACCACTAATGCCTGATCCACACATCCTCTTTCTCTCCTGAACCCACACTGTTCTTCCTCAGTCAATCTCTCAGTATCTTTCCTAATTCTCTCATTTAACACTCTTCCATATATATACCTTACCAGTTAAACTCAACAAACTAATTCTTTTAAAAGTACTACACTCATACTTATCTCCTTTCCCTTTAAAGTGGAACTACACATACACTCCTCCAATCATCTGGGACCCTCTCTTTCCTAAAACATGCTTTCAACAACCTAACCATTCATCCACTAATGCCTCCCCACCTTTTGACAAGCATTCTACATGACACCCTTCTATATCTGATGCTTTACCTGCTTTCATGGCTCTCAATGCCAAATGTACCTCCACTTTTGTTATGTCTCTATCATTCTCATCACCCAACATTATTCTCTGTTCACTTCCCACAGCCACAGTCTCAGCCCTTATATCCTCCTCCTCATTTAGCAGTTTCTTGAAATACTCAGCCCATCTCTCTCTCACCTTTATTCTACATGACACCCATCTATTCCAGGTGCTTTACTGCTTTCAATGCTCTCAATGCCAAATGTACCTCCTATTTTGTTATTTCTCTTATTTTCATCACCCAACATTAGCTTTCTCCATTCATTTCCCACAGCCACAATCTCTGCCTCTCTATCATCTTCCTCATGTACCAGTTCCTTGAAATACTCAGCGTATCTCTCTCTCACCTTTATTTTCTTTACTATCAGTTTCCCATCTGCTCCTTGTACCCTCTCCTCCCTACAAGACTCACCTTTCCACACTCTTTTCACTTCCTTCCAAATTATCTTTCTGTTCCTTTTAAAATTCTCTCTTTGCCTCCCTCACCATGCTCTTTGCTAACCTCCTCTTTGCACGATCCCTTTCATATGCTTCAACATTACCTATCTGCAACCATACCTCAAATGCATGCTTCTTTTCAGCCACAACTGCACTCACCTCCTCACTCCACCATTCACTACCTTTCCTTTACTTTTTTATTCTCCTTCCACACACTGTCTCTGCACACTTCGTAACTTCCTCATTTTGACAACTCCATTCTTCTTCCACTCCCTCCTCCACTTTCTCTTTCACACATTCCTTAGATTAGCCTTATACTCAGTCTTTCTCTTTCTTATTCTGTTCACTTACTTTTAGCACCTCACTGCCTCTCTCTCTTCTTCTTTTTCTCCACTTTTCTCCCCCTCTCACTCTACTATCCCCTAAATAATCATCAGATATTCCACCACTAGCTCCTTTGAGTACATTCACATCCAATACTCTTCCATTATCTACTGTGATCCACGTATGCAGTACTTGTGCACATCCTTCTTTTTAAATACAGTATTAGCAATCAACATCTCTCTCAGTACACATTTCTATCATATTCTCCACTCTCATTCCTATCAGGTACTCCATACTTCACAATTTCTTTTTTTCTTTATGATTGGGACACCAGGACAGGCAAAAGTATTATTAAATCTGCCCACAACGGGCCTGGGCACGAAGAAAACATAAAGAGAAAGAGATGGGGAGTGTTGTGACTTGTCAGATAAGTAGGGATAGTAAGAGCTGTGTAACGAATATCCAAGAGTATTCAGTGTTGATGCAGGCATTGAAAAAACTATCTACTGGCTCATTCCCTACTCTAGTATTCAAATCTCTCATCAACAACACACTCACAATCATTTCCAAGTATTCCACATACTCTTTCAATTTCATCCAAAATTCTTCTCTTTCTTCCTCATTTTTTCACTGCCAGGGCCATATGTGTTCACAAACGCCCAGACCTCGCATCCCAGTCTCATTTTAGCCACTATTATTTGAGATGCTACTTCCTTCCATTCCACCACACACCTACTCATCTCTTCACTTACCAACAGAGCCACTTCCTCTCTCAACTCCGGACACTCTACCTACAATGCTCCCAAATGTCACCTCATCATTCCCTAGTATCTAAGTTTCACTCTGTGCAAGTACGTTCATCTTTCTCTCCACAAACATACTCCTTATCACCTCTCTCATACTTTCACTTACACCACAACCATGCACATTTAAAGACTCAATGACTAGGGTTCTGGCTGGATCTCTCCTGCCAGAATACCCCATCATTTCTTGGCCACTCATAGGATAAAAACTTCAGAGGGTGGATTCCCATTTCCCCTGCTCTGTCTCATTTAGTCTACTTTTTCGACATGCAAGGGAACACGGAGGACGTGTTCTACCTCCCCTCCCTGTGAATCATAACTTTGATCTTTGATAAAAGGTAAAGAAAGGTCATAAAAAAAATTGACCGCATTGGATTCTGGCCACATTTTTCATTATCTCATATTGGTTTGTGTTTAGCTGTTTCAAGATTAGATAATAATAATGATAATGATAATAATAATAGTGATGATATATAATAATAATGTCTCAATTTCGGAACAAGAAGAAAAATATTCTTAAGATGAAGTCGGTGTGAGTGAACTGGAGTGAACACTTTTTTTTTTTTTTTTTTTTTTTTTTTTTTTTTTTTTTTTTAAATAGAAAATAGCAGGCTGGTTGGTCACTCGACTGTGGGTGTGATTCATAACTTCGATTGATTTAC
>JAXCGZ010011340.1:0-10000 GCA_037179515.1 Halocaridina rubra
CAGTGAGGCAACATGGCTTCAGAGAAGGTAGATCAACAGTAACAAACTTATTAGAATTTTATGATGAGGTAAGCCAAATCTTACAGGAAAGAGAGGGCTGGGCAGATTGCATATTCCTAGACTTCCAGAAAGCGTTTGACACTGTTCCACATGGGAGACTTATTAGGAAGCTGCACTCGATGGCTAGAATAGGTGGAAATGTTTTGGAATGGATAAAAACTTACTTAGAAGGAAGGGAACAGAGGGTTAGAGTAAGACACTCAGTGTCTGAATGGAGAAGAGTTAGTAGTGGAGTTCCACAGGGTTCAGTTTTAGGGCCACTTTTGTTCCTTGTATATGTAAATGACCTACCAGTCTGTAAATTCATTCATGAATATGTTTGCAGATGATGCAAAGATTGTGAAGAAAGTAAAAAACGAGAACAATGGTAGAGAACTTCAGGAGGATCTAAATAATCTGCATGAGTGGTCAGAAAAGTGGCTAATGAAATTCAATACCTCAAAATGTAAGGTAATGAGAATGGGTACAAGCTTGACTACTCGGTGGCTGGAGTACAACTTCAAGAGACAGAAAATGAGAGAGATCTAGGAGTAAACATACTGGCAGATTTGTCTCCAGAAATACATATAAATGGCGTAGTAAGGGCAGCATATGCATTCTTATCAAATGTAAGGGTAGCCTTCAGGCACATGGACAAGGAAATGTTCAGAAATATTTATGTAACCTATGTGAGGCCAAAACTCGAATATGCAGCCCCCTTTTGGAATCCGCACTTGAAAAAGCACATAGCTAAGCTTGAAAAAGTTCAAAGACATGCCACGAAACTGGTGCCAGAAATACGCAATCTCGGTTATGATGAGAGGCTGAGGGAATTAGACTTGCCATCACTCGAAGCTAGAAGAGTAAGGGGGGGATATGGTGACAGTCTTTAAATTCCTTCATGGTTATGATAGAGTGGATAGGGATGGATATTTCGATATGGCTGGCTCTAGAACTAGAGGTCATAGTTTGAAGCTTCGTAAGAAAACTTCTTTGCAGGATGTAAGGAAATACTTTTTCAGTGTAAGAGTAGTTGATAATTGGAATTGGCTAAGCGAGGAGGTAGTTAATGCTATCTCAATCCATAGTTTTAAGGACAGGTACGATAAGTATCACTAAGTCTAAAATGGAACCGATCAGGAGACGGGAAGATACGAGCTTTGGGCTCTTTCCCGTAAACACAATTAGGTAATCACAATTAGGTAATCACACACACACACACACACCAGATGCTACATTTTTGGTACCGAAGCAGTAGTGTTTACATATTTCTGGATAACAAAAAAGATTAAAGAAAACCAGTTCATCACTGTTATTATTAGTAGTAGGAGAGAAGTAGTAGAAGTAGTAGTAGTGGTATTTTTATTTGTAGTAGTAGTAGTAGGTGTTGTTGTTTTTGTTATTGTTGTAATAATATATGAAATTATGGATCTGTTATTATCATGTATTTTATTTACAAAACAAATATCTTTGCTATAAACAAATTCTGTGATAGAGTAAACATAGGAAAAAATATTTTAAAGGAATTTATAAACAATACAAAGACATACACTACAAAGGAAAGTCAAATGAGACACAAAAGTAAAAAAAAAAAATCATCCAAAAAAAGAGTGAGAGAGAATGAAAAGAAGAAGAAAAAAATCAATAAGAAAAAAAAACTCGTATTATGAAGCTTATTGATGCTAATATTTTCTTTTAGATTTATGTATTACTATTAATCCTCATATGGGGGTGAACATAGATAAGTTGACGCTGGGAAGTTAAAGTGTGTTGCCCTCTCTATCTCCCCTTGGACTCGAACGTCAGTCCATCACTCTGGAGTCGAACTCGTTATCGGCTATGCTACGGCGGTCCCTAGTGATGTTGATAATGATGATTATTATCATTCTGGGGCGTTTATGATAATGATTATGATAAGTAAAACCGAGAACAACATGCAGAGATAAGCTCAAAAGTAGCATAAAAAATATATATAAACATAAACCTTTAAAAGGAAACTATTCTGTTTGTCATGGGACAGTATAATAAGCAAGGCGCCCTGAAGAGCGAAAATAGTTGCCCAAAGCATTATGGATATTTTATGTTCACATAAAACTCCAACACTTCCAGAAAGCTCCAGAAAGTGAACTACTCCTGGTGTGGAAATAAAGCAAAACGGGCCATAATTCAACAGCCAGCCTTTCAACAGGCAATAAAACCTCGCCAGAAAGTATATTCAGAGTGCAAAGGGATAAACAACCAAAGGAGAGAGAGAGAGAGAGAGAGAGAGAGAGAGAGAGAGGAGAGAGAGAGAGAGAGAGAGAGGAGAGAGAGAGAGAGAGAGAGAAACTTCAAAAAGAGCAAAACAGAAAGCGAAATGATGCAATAAAGGAACATAAGCATCACATTATTTTCATTTTATGTTTAATGCAACATACTAAATCAATTTATTCTTAGAGCTTTTCACGACCTTTGTCCTCTGAGTATTGATAATTTAATATATATTTTCATTACCAACTCATTTCCATTATTCATTAACTAGGTCAGCCTTTGGGATGTGTTAAAAGTGATATTTACTGAGCAGTGACAAAAATATAAATCCCAGAGTAGTCACCGGATATAACAGTTCGATGCTTAATTTGAGATTGAAGTTAGGTTAGGTTGAGTTTGGCTACTTAACTTCAATCCAGTATCAAGCACCTAATATGATATCAAGTGCCTATTTTGGGAGTGATCCCAAAATTGGAACCTGTTTTCCTCAAACGACAAGTTTGCTTTATCTTTGTATATATGTTTAGTGCTGTAGTTCACTGGAGGATTTTTTTTTTTTAGGATGGGATAAGATAGGAGGGGAAAAATGGGAGGGAATTAAGGATATAAGGGAATTGGAGGGAAAAGCACGAAAATTAAGTAAAGTAAGAGAAAAAAGAGAGGGGCAGGAGTTGAAGCAAACTGCAAATATTAAGCTTTTCCTACGTCACGAACTCCCTTTTCTACAATGGGTTTGGTAGGTGCCTTCTTTAGAAGGTCTTTGATTTTGCCAGTGCGACCGTTATCTTGACTTAATGCCCTTTCCAACCTCAGATCATGGAGGTATCGAACCGAGGACCTGATGAATCAAAGGGTGTGCTACCACCCGACCTTAATAAATGCAGTAATATAATCCACAGGAAATTCTATCTATTCGTGATATATTCCAAGGATTTCTGTACTAAACTTTCCTCTTCACCCTATTTTGTCTTTTTCTTTCCCATTCTAAAGGATTCAGCCCAAAGTTTCCTTTTTTTCCACCCACTTCCTCCTCTGGCTCCTTTAGCCCCTACATCTCTCACTACCACCGTCTTCCTTTTCTTTCTTTATTTTACTTTCATATTAAAATTTTTTTTTCATTTTTATTATACTGAATCGTTCTATTTCACAGTAGTCTTCGTGGCAAAATGGTAGCGTCTGCGACTCTTAGGCGGCAGGTCGAGGGTTCGCGCCCCGTCACGGACTGAGGTTAGTAAGGGCATACACTCAAGGTAACGATTACATCTGCCAAAACAAGTCCTTCGTAAGAAGGCAACCATCCTAGCCCTTAGTAGAAAAGTAGTTCACGACGTAAAACCGGATCATATTCTATTTCACCCTCTCAGTGCCAACCCTTCCAGGCACTCCCTTTCGAACCATTTACCTCATCGATTATATACCGCCAACTCCTCCCTCTTCTTCTTCTCATTAGTGGTCCAGATGATGGTTTCATTATCCAAGAACGAGGAGCGTTGCTAAAACGACTTCTCTGCTGAGAAGGGACCCACCTGTAACAATGATGTGGTTCATAAAATCGGGTCCCAGAAGCCTTAGGAAGTCCATTAAATGAAGTCTTGTTTCTCTCGCTTCCCACGTCATTTCCAATGCTAGAATGTAGTATAGCTCCCACATATGCTGGCGGTGAAGATGTCAAAGAAGAAATACTTTGGCCATAATTAATTTTGACGATGGAGAAGATGGAAGGGGTTTGAAATAACGATATTTATACCGGTGACGATATTGAGTTTGAAAGTAATAATAACGACACAGTTGATACTATCGCATGTTAATAGTCAGAAATTTCAATATTTAGACCCGATTTCTTAAACAGTGTAAACCTATCATACCATATTGTTAGTTAGCTAGACACACAAATGGATTTCATAAACGCATCTGACGCGGTTCTGTGTATGGCTAGGATCCCGTACGGGATCCTAGCCATACCCAGAACCGCGTCAGATGCGTTTATGAAATCCATTTGTGTGTGTTTAGCTAACTAACAATATGGTATCCTAGGTTTATACTGTTTAAGAAATCGGATCTAAATATTGAAATTTCTGATTCTCTTAAGCAAGTCCTAGAGAACATGAGACAATGTGAGATTCGGTGAACTTAGGAGAGGGTTAGTTAATTTTCTATAATGTTAGTTGAAAACAAAAGTATATGAGGTTTGCTTAAGTTAAATTTATGTAACTTGTCATGTAATTGCCCCTTCTCGTAATAATACATTTAAATACAGACAAGCAAAATATAAAAAAAAGGTCATTGTAATAATTGTAATAATTTACATCATTCCAATTCCTTGGGAACAACGTGTATGGAATTGCACTAGGATTTATGCCTGGGTATATATATATATATATATATATATATATATATATATATATATATATATATATATATATATATATATATATATATATATATATATATATATATATATATATATATATATATATATATATATATATATATATATATATATATATATATATTGGAATGAAGGAATGCATTGTCAAGTTTTTGGAACCATTTTTGGAGAAATGGGAGTCAAGGAAATGATTTCAATTCCGCTTTTATCCATCGGCAATTTACTGTGATGTCACGAACATCGAAATACATTTCCGGTTTTGCCGAATTGCCAGAGACGTGAAAGAAAGAAAAAGAGAAAAAGTAAGACAGAGCAAAGAATAGGAAAAAAAAGGAAGAGTTTTTTCCCCAGAAAATGGTACTAAAGTAAGAAAAAGAGAAAAATTAAGACAGAGCAGAGAATGGGAAAAAAAGGGAAAAGTATTTTTTATACCAGAAAATGGTCCTAAAGTAAGAAAAAGAGAAAAATTAAGACAGAGCAAAGAATGGGAAAAAAAGGGAAAATTATTTTTTCCCCAGAAAATGGTACTAAAGTAAGAAAAAGAGAAAAATTAAGACAGAGCAAAGAATGGGGAAAAAAGGGAAAAGTATTTTTTCCCCAGAAAATGGTACTAAAGAAAGAACAGAGAAAGAAGAAGAAAAGGATATGAAGGAAAAAATAAGGAAATCAGAAAGATAATATGTTGTAAGATCCGTGGCAAAATGGTTTCGTCTGCGACTCTGAGGCGGCAGGTTGAGGGTTCGCTCCCCGTCACGGACTGAGGTTAGTAAGGGCTATTCACTCAGGGTAACGATTACATCTGCCAAAACAAGTCCTTCGTAAGAAAGGCAACCGTCCTAGCCCTTAGTAGAAAAGGGAGTTCGTGACGTAAAACCGAATCCATCAAGATAAAAAATAATATGCTTAAAAATGCAATGTAATTTTTCCCTTACACATATATAAGAGGTTTTTTAAATCTTCATTTACGCGTTATTGGCCGCCTTGGCCGGGTGGTAAATCACGCTGTTTTGATTCGTCAGGTGATCGGATCAAAAACTGCCATGGTTTTAGGTTAGAAAGGGCATTCACTCAGGGCAGCGGTCGCACTTGCCAAAACCAAATTCCTTCGAAAGAAGGCACCCTCCTAACCCTTATTAGAAAAGGGAGTTATTGACGTAAAACTGGATCATTATCATCATCTAAGTGTTAATATTTCCTTTTAAGTGAACTGTTTCCTTTTTAAGTGAATTGAGTATAACTTTTTGAATTATTATTTTTTTTCCTCCTATTGTACTTCGTTATAGAGTATGAAATTGAGAGGAGACAACTAAGAAGCCGAAAAAGAAGGTAAGAAAAGAGAGAAAAGTATAAATAGATAGATAGTGAGGAGAGAGAGAGAGAGAGAGAGAGAGAGAGAGAGAGAGAGAGAGAGAGAGAGAGAGAGGAGAGGAGAGAGAGAGAGAGAGAATATCTTCATTACATTGGCTTCATTTATTTCCTCACTTCAGGTAGCCCTTTCTAGTAATGTAATTATGAGGCCACCAATTTGAGGCTCTTTTCAAATGCATGAGTCTTCTTTATCCCCAAGTGCCTATCTATCTCTCTATCTATCTATCTATCTATCTATCTGTCTGTCTAGCTAGCTAGCTATTTATCTATCTATCTATCTATCTATCTATCTATCTATCTATCTATCTGTCTGTCTGTCTGTCTAGCTAGCTAGCTAGCTAGCTAGCTATCTATCTATCTATCTATCTATCTATCTATCTATCTATCTATCTATCTATCTATCTATCTATCTATCTATCTATCTATCTATCTATCTATCTATCTATCTATCTATCTATCTATCTATATATACACACATGTGACCTCCGTGCCGGGTGGTAAAGGACACGACTTTCATTCGTCAGTTCGTCGCTTCGGGACCCGCCAGTGTCTGAGGTTAGAAAGGGCATTCACTCATGGTAATGGTTACAATCGCCAAACCAGAAGTCCATCGAAAGGAGGCACCGTCTTAGCCCTTACCAAGAAAAGGGAGTCCGTGACGTATAACCGGATCATATGTGTATAAATACACACACGCACACACACACACACACACACACCACACACACACACACACACACACACACACACACACACACACACACACACAGAGTGGATAGGGTTATGATAGAGTGGATAGGGATCGATATTTTGATATGGCTGGCTCTAGAACTAGAGGTCATAGTTTGAAGCTTCGTAAGAAAACTTGTTTGCAGGATGTAAGGAAATACTTTTTCAGTGTAAGAGTAGTTGATAATTGGAATTGGCTAAGCGAGGAGGTAGTTAATGCTATCTCAATCCATAGTTTTAAGGACAGGTATGATAAGTATGACTAAGTATAAAATGGAACCGATCAGGAGACGGGAAGATACGAGCTTTGGGCTCTTTCCCGTAAACACAATTAGGTAATCACAATTAGGTAATCACACACACACACACACACACACACACACACACACACACACACACACACTATATATATATATATATATATATATATATATATATATATATATATATATATATATATATATATATACATACATGTGTGTGTGTGTGTATGTATGTATGTATGTATTTTTTTTCCTTTACTTCGTAGTTCTTTTATCCAGAGCAGTTTGTTTTCGCTTTCGTTAAGTGTAATCTTTTTGTTTTTCCCTTTCCTGTTTTATTTTTGGTCGTTTTAACTTTAGATTTATTTTATATATTTTCTCGTTTTCAGGTTGGTTTTTACTGCAATTTATCATAACCTTTTTTGTTCACATAAATCGTGATGTTAGTTTCATCCGACTCGCTCAACTTTCGCGGATTCCTTTTTCTGTCTGTATTTATAGAGTATATATGTGTAGGAAATAAAACGACTGTGTGTGTGTGTGCGCGCGCGTGTGTATATATATATATATATATATATATATATATATATATATATATATATATATATATATATATATATATATATATATATATATATATGTGTGTGTGTGTGTGTGTGTGTGTGTGTGTGTGTGTGTGTGTGTGTGTGTGTGTGTGTGTGTGTGTACGTGTGTGTATGTATATGAAAAAGATATATCAAAGAGTGAAAAATGAGTGTCCATAAATGGGATATTTTATGTCCACTGGAGAGCAAACATGCAATAAGTAAGAGAGAGAGAGAGAGAGAGAGAGAGAGAGAGAGAGAGAGAGAGAGAGAGAGAGAGAGAGAGAGAGAGAGAGAGAGAGAGAGAGAGAGAGAGAGAGAGAGAGAGAGAGAGAGAGAGAGAGAGACATTAAGAATGTCTTCATCAAAGGTCGTGCCAGGATGTTCTCTTTGGAAGGAACGGTGCCCTAATGGATCTGAATGGATGCAATCATGGCCGTATAGAGAGAGACATTCTCGGAGAGGCGCCGATGTTGAACTTGCTCTTACCCCGAAGGGAACCACGCTTAAATGACATGAAAATATTATCTGGAATTCCTCGTAAAATTTAATAGAAAGATATGCTGAAGAATTGCTCGAGGTTTTAGTATGAAATTTTTATTATTGATATTTTAAGTCTTATTATTGCATTTTTGTTATTGCTGCTGTTATCATAAAAATTTTGAGTGTCTTCTTTTTCTGTTACTGCTTATAAATATTCATTTTTCTCTCAATATTATCTTTATTTTATTCTCTTCATTTTCACTCTTTTTCCCTCAGATTTTTCTATTGCATTTGTTACCTCTTGTTTAATTATTAAATAAAATCGACATTTATTGATTTACCTATTTTGACCCTGAATTTTAGGATATAATGTCCTGATCATTACTAAATTAATATATAAACAAATGAAGCGTAAAAATGTAAAATTTAACAAAAAATCCAATATTTTACAAATTTTACAAAAGTATAAAATTTTACAAATTTTACAAATGTATAAATTTGTACAAATTTTACAAATGTATAAAATTTTACAAATTTTACAAATGTCTAAAATTTTACAAATTTTACAAATGTATAAAATTTTACAAATTTTACAAATGTATAAAATTTTACGTATTTTACAAATGTAAAAAATTTTACAAATGTATGAAATTTTACAATATCTGAAACTTATGGAGGTCTAGGATATCTACCTACAAACACTGACAACCACATAAACATTTGGTACTTGGAAGAGGTTAAGGCCATTTTGCTTTGGATTTCAGTGAATTGGATATGGAAACATTTTGACTACAGTTAAGATACAAAGAGTTTTTTTTTTTTTTTAAATCATATGCCCTGAATTAACTATGAATTTTTTGAGTACTCCAGAAAAAAAAATAAAACTTTATATGAAAGCTAAACTTAATATTACTAAGGAAATAGACTATTAGCCTATGCTCTAAATACTACCTCTCTAAATAGAGAAGTAAGAAAAAGTTATTTAAATTTTCAGTTTCTCGTGACATTCACTCTTTTAAACCGAGTTTTATAAGTTTTAATATATAAAAGCTATTTATATACAAAAGCTATAATCCCCCTAATATGAAGGGTGGCTGAGTCAAAGCAAAAACTTGACTCTATATGGGATAAAATACAAATAAATGGATTCCCAGTCCCCTCGCTTCACACTATTTAGTCGTGTACTCTAAATTAAATAACATAATGATAACCGTCTCAGAGTCCGGGTTAGCTTCAACCGCAAGAAACTTCAGAGTCCGGCTTAGCTTCAACCATCATAAGCTTCAGAGTCTGGCTTAGCTTCAACCGTAAGAAGCTTCAGAGTCCGGCTCAGCTTCAACCGTAAGAAGCTCCAGAATCCGACTTAGTTTAAACCATGAGAAGCTTCAGAGTCCGACTTAGTTTCAACCTTAATAAGCTTCAGAGTCCCTCTTTGCTTAAACCGTAAGAAGCTTCAGAGCTCAGCTCAGCTTCAACTGTAAGAAGCTTCAGAGTCCGGCTAAGCTTTAACCGTAAGAAACTTCAGAGTCCTACTTAGTTTCAACTGTAAGAAGCTTCAGAGTCTCGCTTAGCTTCAACCGTAAGAAGCTTCAGAGTCTGGCTTAGTTTCAACTGCAAGAAGCTTCAGTCTGGTTCAGCTTCAACCGCAAGAAGCTTCAAAGTCCTGCTTAGCTTTAGCCGTAAGAAGCTTCAGAGTCCAGCTTAGCTTCAACCATAAGAAACTTTAGAGTCCGGCTTAGCTTCAACCAAAAAGCTTCAAAGTCCGGCTTAGCTTCAACCGTAAGAAGCTTCAAAGTCCGGCTTATCTTCAACCATAATAAGCTGCAAAGTCCAGCTTCGTTTCAAAAGCAAGAACCTCCGTAATGATGAAAAAATACTTATCTTTATCTTTGTCG
>JAXCGZ010011340.1:17500-20000 GCA_037179515.1 Halocaridina rubra
TCATATATCACAATATACTTATAATATATATCATCCCCCGAAAAACTTGTGTGACCATCAAGGGACTCGAACTTTCGTATCAAAGTACAGAATCATGACACCGTACCTACTGGGCCGCTGCAACAGATAAGTCTGCATTTCATACCGCAGTTAGATCAAGCAAACACTCTTCCCGTCGGTCTTTTACATCACAAATTTTATATATCCACAATGAAACCATGATATTAACAATACTATTATCCAAAAAGAGCTTTTGAGACCTCCAAGGAACTCAAACTTGCGTCGTAGGTTACAGAATCATGTCACCATGGACCACTACGACAGACAAAAGGCTGCATTTCATAACCCAATTAGATCAGTCAGGCACGTTCCCGCTCGTTTTTTTTTTTCACATAAGCATAATACAACTGATATGTGGAAGTCAAGTTTATATGCATTCAAAATGAAACCGTGATATTAACAGTAGGTTAGGTTAGGTTAGCTTTTGTGACTTTAAGTGGACTCGAGCTAGCTTCGCAAGTTACATAATTATGCCTATATATATATATATATATATATATATATATATATATATATATAATATATATATATATATATATATATATAATATATATATATATATATATTATATATGGAGAGAAAGATTGAGGTAATATTCAACGGTGCGTATGCATCAAAAACGGTTTTTTGTTTTACTTACATTAACACCTTCATTAGTAGAGTTGATAGTTCCTAATGATCACTGATGGACTGCAAAGTGTGTTGTAAGTTGAATACCCTCTTAAGGGAAGAAATATAATTCATGTTTTCATTTCTCATAATGTTTTGATTTGTCCATGCACACGAGGAGAGAGAGAGAGAGAGAGAGAAAGAGAGAGAGAGAGAGAGAGAGAGAGAGAGAGAGAGAGAGAGAGAGAGAGAGAGAGAGAGAGAGAGAGAGAGAGAGAGAGAGAGAGAGAGAGAGAGATTAACGAAAGGTATGTATGTGTTTATGTATATATGAATATATATATATATATATATATATATATATATATATATATATATATATATATATATATATATATATATATATATATATAGATAGATAGATAGATAGATAGATAGATAGATAGATAGATAGATAGTAATATAAACACAAAAATATTATATCCAGATGATTAAAAATATAATAATGCAATAGGTTAAACTCACAATGCATGAAATCCCAGAGTGCCCACACAGGCGATATATGCAAAGCCCCGTGACAAAAGCTTATTTATACAATTGTGGAATATTTCAATGCCACAGTCCAAATATACCACCAAACTCATAAATATTTTGCAAAATGGCTGCAAAAACTATAGCCTCAGTATACAGAGTTATCTCAGTTTTCATTTTTTTTCTTTTTAATATGACAAAATATTCCATGGAACATTACCAGAAGTACTAAAGTGTCATGAATTAAAATCCAATTATTTTTCACTGATGTAGCTAACATTTTTCCTTTTCATTTGTTAGGTTATTCTGTATTTCTTCCCTTAAATAACTGAATTTTATGTAGCACATATTTTTAAAGTGTTTTAAATCCCGTAGCCCATGTGGCCGGATGGTAAAACACTCGACTTTGATGCGTCAGGTCGTCGGTTCGGAGACCCGCCACGGTCTGATGCAAGAAAGGGCATTCACTTTGGGTAACGGCCACATTTCCAAAACTAAAGTCCTTCCAAAGGAGGCATTGTCTTATCCCTTACTTAATCTTTACATCTTTTTTTTTTTATTTATATCTGCCATCCCTAGAAGATGTAATAATATTTAAGGACGGTCACAGAATGTGTAAATGCGTAACACTCGCCAAACGGCCTCATCTCACAGGTACTGTGTGGAGATTTGTAGCTCGCGGATTGGTCGGTGCAGCGACTGCTTCTTCCCATCTACCTCCAGACTCTGGAACTCTCTTCCTCCTTCTGTCTTTCCTAATTCTTATGACCTACCATCATTCAAAATGCGGCTCTATCTCATCCCAGGGCCTAGTCCTCCATATCTCTGGGTCCTCTGTACTTTGACTGTATTCCTGTCTGTCGTTTTCCTTTGTGTGACATTACCTCATCTCTGCCTTGTCCTTAACCTTTTTCTATTCCTTCGCCTCGGTATTTTCACGTGCCCTGGCCTTTATTGATGAGGGCAATAATTGCCTGTCCCGGTGTCACACTCATAAAAAAAATACTGATGTAATGATAATTGCTATTGGAACACACATATGAAGAAAGATTAGGGAATTTAAGCATCAATGATACACGATGAGTAAACTAGTTATCATTACAAGAAATAGTATAATTACTGTAAATGGCAATACTCTGTTTATCTTCTGTATAGAAAAAAACCCACTAATCAAAATAAGTGAAAAGTCTTTAGTATAGTCTGACAGCCATACATATGATGTCATAACTAAACACTCACTGGTCATCAGAATCTACATTCTCCAGCAAGTATAGGAACAAGTTTTTTTTTTCTTTTACTG
>JAXCGZ010011340.1:27500-202500 GCA_037179515.1 Halocaridina rubra
GGATGATTGGAAATCGCTAAGTGAAGAACCAGTAAATGCTAAAGGCATTTACAGGAAACGGGGAGTTGCGAGTAGGGGCTAATTTGCGTGACAACAGTAAGGTAAATTGTTAAAGTGAAGTCTGTCTTATATACAAATATGTTCCTGTAGTTTCCAAAGTAACGCGAGAGACAACATGAAAAGGAGAGACTGGTTCATTGACAATGGCAACAAAAATGACATAGGGTCATTTAGTATATATTCTGTACATGATGCACGAAAAAGAAACCTCAATAATAAAGAGATAGGATAGGAGCTAACAGAAAGAAAGACAGCTGGGTAAATGCAGCAGAAAATTTAATAAGGGAGACACTAATAAATGTATTGAACACAGTGGAGCAAGAATTGAAAATCAAAGTCAGTACTTGGATACATAAAATGGGGAGAGGAGATGCAACAGAAAAGGGAGCTGGGTAATTACCAGGTATTCCAGAAAGATGTAAAAGGGCTAGAATAAATGTAAGTTAGCAGGCTTTCATCTGTAATACTATGCAAATGTAGAACAAATAACCTACTCTTTGAAATGTAACCTGTACTATGTTTGGAGTAGAGGAAGAAAACCTACAGAATTCTATACATTAGTACCCCGAATATCAAGAAACGAGAAGAAAATCAGGACTACAAAAAACTTATATAGAGACCAGAGGAAGATAATTGGCTAAATATGCTTTAGGAACAACTATTTAGAAAATGCTATCCGGACACGAAAGAAATAATCTATAATTTCTGGAAAAAAATTATAGAATAAGACCAGAAGAGTGTATGTAATCTGTATGACATTTTATTAATCATAATATGAAAAAAAAAAAAAACACGCGTAGAGTACCGTTATAAAGGCAGAATTCCTGACCAACACTTATTGAAAAGAAGAAGAATCGAATCATTGGCGCAATACATGACTGTGGTTACAAATGTAAATAATATTCCAAGAAAATCTTGCATCACTACGAGGTCAGGATAATTAACTGTCTGCAATAACAAAGTAATCCTGGTAGTTAGTAAGTTACTATTGTTGAGAATATTTAAAAAATATATTTCATGAGAGATTCTTCCGCGACTGTATAGATATGGCATCCAATCTTAATTCTTCATTCATACTTTCTCTAGGATCAGTTATCGGATTGATCCCACTGACCGGCTGAAAAGCCTACCTGGGAGTGGACACTATTGTTTTTTGTGAGAGTGAAATAGTACTTTTCAAAAGGCAGAATCCTGGTACACTGTCATTGAAGCTGCAATGTGCTTGGCTTCATTATGTGTCGTTAATTGGGTCATAATTGCCAAAAACAAAGGGATAAGTCTGTTATAGCCTGTATTTGAATTGATAGGAAACGGGATTGAATTCGTTTTATGCACCTCTTCCATAGTCTACCTGAATGACTAGCGTCACCACCACTTACTGATATGTGCCATGCTGCTTTAACCTCATCCAAAGTCACCCTCTGCAGGCTATGTGAGCCTTCAAATTTGAGTTATGTTAGCTGGTTTTGGTTATGTCAGCTTAGTTAGATTATAGTGCCCTCCAATGATTTCTGAGAAAAACAAAATTATGAGAATAAATGAAAACACATCAGAACCTATTAGAAAAAAAGTATAGTTCAAATATGGAAGGGGTGCATAAAACAAATCTTTGCCATAAACTGTTCTTGGACTTGGACTATAGGAGTTACAAGCTCTAAATTCCATCTAGTCATGGACATACAGTAATGAATGGCTGCGGCCCTTGGCAATGCTTGCACGCACTTGACGGAAAACTTAAATATATAAGGAAGGGTACCAGAGCGGATAAGAATATCGTGAGGTTAAGGAAGTATTTAGGTTTTACAAGTTGAAATACCAAGGTACAGGGCATTTGGTCGTAGAGAACTATAACTTAATGATAATCGAAGAGATAAATATTGGGTTCGATCCATGTAAATATATAAGGAAGGGTACCAGAGCGGAGAAGAATACCGTGAGGTTAAGGAAGTATTTAGGTTTTACAAGTTGAAATACCAAGGTATATGGCATTTGGTCGTAGAGAACTATAACTTAATGATAATCGAAGAGATAAATGATGGGTTCGATCCATGTTATGATGCTGATGGTTTGGATTTTCGAGAGCCATTATTTTGCTACCAAAGCAGCTTATGAAATGTATGTTGCAGATCTAATTCAGTGCATGCTCTAAATATACAATAGGTCATGTAAGATAGGTTAGTATAGGATGTATATTTGTATGCATGCCTTCCCCAAAGAAATACAGTTTCAGATATTTTTCCCCTCATATCTTATATAGGAGAAAAAGTTGGGTTTATTTTGAAAATGGATCATTTCCATTGAATATAAATTCTAATCATAAGAAGCAAGTGAAAAACTGTTGGAAACATTTATATTGAACTCCAGTCAGAGAATTATATATTTGCTATAATATACCTTGAAGCTAATTCTCTCACTTTTTGGCATCGTAATGGACTGATAATTTTAATATGGAATTTTAGATATTTTTGTTTTTGTACATTACCACATACACCCACTCTAGGTATTTTAGTGACTGACAATGCTATCTATGTTTAATTATTAGAAGATAGCATATTCCTGGAGAAGGAAAAGCTGATAATGTGGATATCAAGCAATTTTAAGAGGAAAGTATCATTCTCACTATGAAACACCAATCTCAATATGACTTTAGCTCACAATGAATAGTTTTTGAGATTATAACCTCTCTATACGCCTTTCCACAACTTACAGGTGTTACGTTTTCATCTTAGCAATTGCAAGATGTCCCTGTCTGAACTGGATATTTGACGGTATCCGGTTAATTACTCGAAAAATTATATCTCGAACCATCAATTGATCGAAAGACAGATTGCTTGAAAGCTGATATTCATTCTTTAAACTACTCGAAAGCTGATATTCATTCTTTAAACTACTCGAAAGCTGATATTCAGTCTTTAAACTACTCGAAAGCTAATATTCATTCATTAAAAGATCACTAATAAATATTCAACCATTCATCACTTATTGATGATAGTATCACGAAACAAAGTGGGAATCACATTCATGCAGATTAGCTTAGGTTAGATTAAATTATTAGTGATCGTTTAAAGAATGAATATCGACTTTCGAGTAGTTTAAAGAATGTATATTGGCTTTCGATCAATTGATAGTTCGAGAAATAATTTTCCAAGCAATTAAATTTAGAGCAATTGATTTCGAGAAATTTACCTGGATCCATACTTGACATGCAATATTGAATTTTTCATCTGTAAGTCAGGAGAAATAAAATAGGAACTTCAACATATTTATATATTTGACTACTGTCTTTTGCAATATCCATTTTATTATATTTCCCTTAAAAATTATTTTTTTCTTTTGCCTTAGAATATACTGGTCAAAACTTGCATAGGCGCAAATTGAATAGTTTGTCTAATGTAGGAATGGTATACTTGCATATAAGATATATTGCACTATTATTTGATATCACTATGAGGCGTTTTCTTTCATGTTGAAATATGTTGCATATATAATAAGGAAGGAAGCCCATCAGTGAAATAATGTATGAAATATATTGTTATATTTTGCATCCTAACTTTTCCACTCTCTCAAGCACAAGTCCACTTTGGACCCAATATATAGTGATACTTTTCATATATGAGCTTCCTTACTATTTGATGCTGTATGTTAACAGTTTGTATATATTTATGTGTCTTATATTTTGTTTTTAGAAGTTCCTGCATGCAACAGAATAATGGAAGAAGATGGAAGGAATGATTTATATAACTTTTATCGACGCATCAGAAGAAAAGGTATGGTACCCCTTACTACAATAACTTTTTACTAATTTACTGTAATTGATATTTATTGTATATGATGTCATTTAGATGCATTTCTTGGTGGAGGGAAAAGTGTATTTTTCTTAGTCTTTATGGTGCCCATCAAGGTTTCCTCTCTAGGGGGATAGCTCTGCTGCACCTGGAATCAAATTGCTATGGAAAATAAAAAGGAAGTGAGTGCTCTAGTTATAGGTACATAATGATACTATGTCATACAGACTGTGGGCATAGGAAAGTCAAAAACTCAAACTCATGGAAATTTTAGAAATATATATATATATATATATATATATATATATTATATATATATATATATATATATATATATATATATAAAAACACATTAGGTCTCCTACTTGCAAACATTCGCAGATACGAATATAAACCTACCCATTTTCTATCCATGCATTAATATATGTATTACTGTACTGTACTGTATTATTACATTATTGTTACTGTATTAAAATTCATTAATACTGAATGCATTTTGTTATATGTAGTAGTTTAGCATCTTTAGCTTAGTTAATGTAATTTATGACCAAACTTCTGGAACCTTACTTGTTTAAAGTTGGGGAGTGTCTTTATATATATGTACAGTGTATATATATATATATATATATATATATATATATATATATATATATATATATATATATATATATATATATATAATATATATATATAATATTATTTTTTCTTTTTTTTATCAATCATACTGCCATCCAAAACCTATCAGTGGTCAATAAAAAAAAAAATAAAGAATTAAGGTAGCAGGGCCAACCATACCATGGAGACCACAGCCTTCATATGTCAGTTGTTTTCAGACATAAATAGAAATTTAAGGAGGAAGGCTTGCAAGCTCCTGTCTTCCCTATAGCTTTTAACCCTTCACCTGTGTGTGTACCAATTACTGTTTTACTCTCTCAGCATGAATTGCAAATGTACCTGGCTTGGCTTATAATTTCAAGTTAGCATGCCATGGCCTTAGGTGGTAGTGAAGTTTTAATCGATATTTGGCATCTGGTGTCATGATACCATGCATGACGCAATGTTTTACCCATTTGAGGGACTTAGAACAAATCAGTTCCCTTTATGATGTCAAGAAGAACAGCAGGAAATATCTGTGCAGAGGAGCAGCAGAAACACAACTTGTTACTGAGGTGCAATTAATTTCGTTGATAGCTCGCAGGCAAATTGTTAATTGCATCTTAACATGTGCTAGGAATGTGTATGTGGAAATCTTTACTCTTTGTCACCAAGATTATTCCTTGTAGTTGCTGCCTATAACTCCTTGACAATATGAGTGTTGAAATATTTTTCCTCTACAGTTAAGGTGCAAATATTGAACTAATGAAGAAATTAACATGGCCATTATTTGTTTGCTGTAGTCTTTCTTTTTATTTGGTAAATTGCATCTTGCTAGTTTTTCCTGTATTCAGTATAAAAATATGACATATAGTATATAGAAATAGAATAATGTATAGAAAAAATAAATCAGAAATGCTAGTATTATATTTAGGTGTACATATTTTGTTTATGCTGTTTGAATACTTCATCGATCCTTACTCTTTGCAGTTTGCATCCATTCCTGTATACGGTATTCTTATTTGTTGCTAAGTCATCAACATTTGTCATTTGCAGAATTTTCAAACTTTTATTTTCGTAGAGCATTTGTGAAAAATTGTATATATGCATCCTGAATTTATAAGAGCAAAGTTGCAGGTAAATTTTCTTCATTGTTTTTTAGATCTTGGTGTGACACACCAGAATTGGCTTAAGTTCCCAGAGAAAAGAGAAAACTTTGTGCATTATGATCGTGTCGATGGTAAAGTTGAATCAGTCAAGTCCAAGAAAACAGAGAAACCAGGTCTTATTCTCAGATCTAACTCTTCAGAACATGAGGAAATGTCTAAGCAAACTGAAGTAACAAGGCATTGTAGTAATACTAATACTAAAAACATATTTCCTTATGAGCCACACTGCAGTGCCAATTCCCCTTACAGAGACACATTAAATAAAAGCTTCGTCTCACCTCCATGGCTCTCTCCTTTGGGTAAGTTTTCTAGTTGTTATGTATCCATGTTTTTGAGGTGCAAATCATATAAGTAGCATTTTGAAATTAAAGTGGATGTCTAAGTGTTCATTGTTCAGATTTGCTGAATATTAATGCTGAAAATAAAGTTTGTATGTTTTTATCCTACTTAAGTTACAGTAGCTTATCTATGGCTTTATGCAACTGGTTAATTCTACTATGATATTGACTAAATATCTTACTTTAATATCTCTACAGTGGGGCAAAAAAAAATTTTTTTTAGCATACATTATATGTTTGAAGACAGACTGCTAAAGGGTGTGTGTGAACTGCATAGTGTCAAAACCTGGATAAAATATAGTCTAGAGGACAATTTTAAGGTTATAAACTGGCCAGAGCGAGTATTTTTGTAATGAAGCAGTATTTTTGTTCTTTCAAAAGGAACAAGAATGACGCTCTGATGATAAAGTTAATTACAGTATTTTGAATTTGCATGATGTCTGTCAAAATCTCTCTCTCCAGTGGAGGTGTAGCCAATCCAGTAATGAAAAGCTTTCAAAAGAGAGATGGAGACATAATTCCAACCACAAATTGTGTTGATAATCTATTTACTCTAATCAGTTACGGAGAGTTAAAAAAAATGCCCTTTCTCCCTTTGTTAGCTACCACCAATCCAGTGCCCTCCTTCAGTCCCATGCGACCAAAACTAAACTTCCAGAAAATAAACAGGTAGGAGGAGGATTGTTGATGGCTATAGGGAGACTGCAAAAAATATGCTTTTCCTTCTTCAAAACTCCTCTTTTTCTGTATGTCCCCTAGCATCCTGTCAAGGGTAACAGCAAGGTTATCCTCTCAACAGGTACTATGTTATTATGCATGACAAGCAAAATACATATATGTCAGTAATACACAAAGGCTGTGGGGGAATCCAATTTATTGAAAACTATATTATAAGTGGTGCATGAGCACATGAAGTAATATTTAGATATATGTAAAAGTAATAATACTCATATAAAGGTCATTGTAATACTAGACTCAGGTGTAGTATTAAATAGTTCATACAAGCAAGACAAGAATAATAATGATCTTTGGAATAAATTCCTCTCTTTTTAATTCAGAAAAGTAAATAAAATGCCGCACATTTTATTTTGGATTGGCTACCCTTCACCTGATGAGCTGCATGGAGACTTGCCAATATACACTTCTCCTTTGTCAGAGCTTTTTTTTAATGGTAAATCCGAGATGATAGGATTTAAGTATTGTTAGAAAATTCGGCTTCCTCTAGTATTCTAGACCTAAATTGCAAAGAAGAGTAAATGTTAGATATCTATCATATTCTTTTAGTATTTTCTGTATAATCTTGGAGTACTGTTAGTAGAATCTTAGTCTTTACAATTGGTTTAATTATCTTGTTTGAATGCCCAGGAAACAAGGTTACCCAAGATGTACCGTCTACTACTTTGATGAATAATTCTACTGCAACAGTGATGGACGTTGTCTCTCCTTATCAAAGGTAGGCCTGTACATAGTATAAACAGAGCTGAAGTATTGCATCCCTTTTAGAGTTTCTCTCTAGGAGCTGCTTTGCTGCACCTGGATTGGATTGGCTTTCAAAAGGGAGACGGAACAAATACTACCAGATCCACATCCACATTAGTGATCTGTTCTATAGGCTTCGTGGGAAATGAGGGTTGACACCACAAACTCAGTGACACATTAAAATATATATTCTGCACCTTCCACATCTGTTGCCAAGCCAGTGGTAGTCTCTTTCTCTTTTGCTCAGATATATCCAGAAGTCATCTTTGATTCACTGTACTTTGAGGGAAGCTGATACTCTTATGAATTGACACAAGAATGGGCACTTATAGGGAGGGGAAGCTTATATTAAAGAGTCTCTTTGCAGCCGGTCAGCACCCACCTCCTCCCCCTCCTTGAAAGTATTAATTTGCAGAATACAATGTATAAACCGTCACTTTCTTGGCAAGAGATATGGAATGATGTCGTAGTTTTTCTGAATAGTTTTATCTCCTGGAAATATGATCACCAGTGTGAAAATATGTTTGAACTTATTAGTTCTGTCTTTTTCTGGGTGTATCTTGATTACGGGTGCATCGCTACAACACCTAGGTAGAGACCCATGATTGGGTGCACAGAGACTCAAAATAATATGCCTTCCTTCCTCAAAGTACTTTTTATATGATATTGATGAAACTGAGAGCATTTTATAGTCACAGGTATTGGTGATTAACTTTTGAATCAGACTACAGTAGGTCATTCCATATCTTTTGCTTTCCAATATTTTTCAATATTCTTGCTGACTGTTGAATTATACCCTTAAATACCTGTTTTCTGGGTTCTAAACCATTTTTTATTTTAAATATTTCAGAAAGACTGAAAAAATTGCAGCAAGCTTGAGAGCATCCCTCAATGATTCAACAGTGTCTTGGACAAGCGCCCTTGCCACTCCAAGCAGATTTGTTTTGGCTGGAGGAGAGAAGCAAACTAGTCCACAAATTGCTTCAGAAAATCATGCTTTGAACACTGAACAATACCCTCAGCAAAAGGTAATTAATATATATGTATATTTTTGTCTTTTGCATTTTTTTAGTTGACATCTGATACAATAATTTTCATTTAGCCTAATTATAGAAAATACAGTATGTTTATTTTTATATGTTTATGTATATAGTTTGCATGAAGCACTGCTGTAGACTGCGTCATTTCATTTCAAGCATAAAATGGTTGATTATGGCTTCAGTTTTGGAGTTTTTTAAAACTACAGAACTATATTGTTCACTTTCCAATTTTGAATATATATATATATATATATATATATATATATATATATATATATATATATATATATATATATATATATATATATATATATATATATATATATATATATATATATATATGTATGTATATATATGTATGTATATATATATATATATATATATATATATATATATATATATATATATATATATATATATATATATATATATATATATATATATATATATATATATATATATATATATATATATATATATATATATATATCTATATATATATATATATATATATATATATATATATATATATATATATATATATATATATATATATATATATATATATATATATATATATATATATATATATATATATCTTTTGTATGCAAGTATTATTATTTGTATGGCTCCTGGCTTCCTGCCAAGAGTCTAAAAGTGATTAATAAGGAATTGAGTTGCTCCTTAAATAAAGCATCCTAGTTTCTGCCACATGTTCAAGTTGACTCAGTAATAAAGACGCTTGCTGTCTTTATTACTGAGCCAGCCTTTCTCTGGATTACATCTCCCATTAGATTATAAGATATTTCTACATTAACATTCTCTCTCCATTTTCTGTGTACAGTGAAACATGTAATCTCTTTTATTAAGACCGATATTATGTTCGTTTATAAAATGTATTTGAAGGTGTTTATTTCAACGATAATGCTGTGCTTGGTGGTAATACCTTTGTCTTTTTATATCAGCACTGCCGATGGTGAATGTGTTTTCATGTCAAAATACTTTTATTTTTTCTTTTGTAATAGTTGTGGTTTTGTTTTTTCTTTTTGTTTAATATAATGAAAATTTATTATTACAGTATTTTCAGTACTTTACTGCAAAAACAAATTTTAACCCTCACATAACAAATTACATTATATGATGTATGTATAAGCCTGGGATGGGTCGCATCAATAGATGTTCTCTAATTCTGTAGGCTTGCTCTATATCAAATAGGTTCCAGTCAAGTTACCATGGCATTTTATGGTTATCTGGTGGTTTATGGCATCTTTTTACTTGTATATATAAGGTATTGTGCATGAATAGGCCTCAGTTCCTAATCAGACAAAAAGAGGGTAGTATGCTATAGATACGACCCTCAACATCTTATCTCTTTCATTCATGAGCACAAAGCTAGGTTTTTTCAAGGTCATATGTCACCGATTATTAGCTAAAAGTTTCTACATTTGATCATGAATAGTAAAGTTTATATGAAAAGACAGTCAACCTCTGTGCTCTTTTAAGCAATGCTAATATCTCAGAGCTAATGGTGCTATTCTCTCTCTTTAGTTCTCTCTTTTCTTTCATCTCTTTTTTTCATGTTCACCCTGCAAATACCCCTCCTCTTTATACATCTTACTCGTTGTTTTCACTCAAGTCCTGGTAGAGAATGTCATCACACAAGAATGCACCATTATCCCACAACCTCAAGTGCATCATGCTGTTAGACATTTTTAGTTTTAATTCTATACCTTTAACGATTGCTGTTACTGACAGTTTTTCACAATAAGTTTTATTATTGTGGCCTTTGCTGGCTGAAGTTCTTACCTCCAAATGAGGAGTTGAGTATTATATGCCTCCCATGGTTCATACTCTGTCTCTCTTGATTTCAATTATTTCTTTCCTTTTCCTTTGGTGGGGGACACGTATACCACCTTTATGTTCCCCTTCATGTGTAAATGCCACCCCCTTTAAAATGGGAATCATGAGACATAAATAGATGATGATATCCGTTTCAGAATGGAAGCTTAAATAAACAGTATCTATATTCATACATATTAGAGAGTAAATGTCACCAAACTTTAAGCAAATTCAAGCTTTCCCTGGGATCTTTATTCTTTAGTCTCGTACATCTAGTATGTATCTAATATGTAAGTATAAAACTCTCCTCACTAAGGAATCAGCATATATCCCAAGAATCACATTTTGAGTTAATAAATCCTGTGATATTGAAACCTCATAACTTATATGTACTTTTTACTGTTTATAAATTAGGTCATGGGCCATGCGCTGTTTAGTTCGCACTCACCTTGTCGACAGCCATCTTCAGGTGATGAATGGAGTCCCACTCAAAGTATTATCAGATGTCACTCACCTGTTCCAGAAATTAACTCAGAACTTATATCTTGTAAAGGTCAGAGTTTCAAAAATTATTCTAATCATCCCCAGATGGTTTGTGCTCATGAAACGCAAGCATTTGATATGACAAGTGAGTTTGACAAAGAAAAACTTACCAGAAAGAGATGTTTAGCAACAATAAAACCTCATGAGAATGCTAGACTTCCTTTAAAAGATATGAATGTCTATAACTCAGATGATGTCAGTGTTAAGGGACTTAAAACTGCAGAAAATATCAGTTGTAACCTCACTGACAGAGTACTTGATAGTTCTAAAGAGAACGAGTTAAAGACTCCAGAAGTGGATTCAGTTGTCAGTATTTATAAAACTTCTGATTTACCTTACAGTGATCATAATTTGTGCAAGAGAGTAAATGTTAAGACCAATATTTCAAGTGCTACTCTAGATAATGTAACTGTGACAGCATATGATGAGGTTTACAAAGAAAATCCTTTCGACATTATTTGTTCACCAGTAAGCACTAAATATGAATTCACTTTATCTCATCTTGTAAATAACAACGACTTGCAGTCTGCAAATGATTCTTTTCCAAAACCAGAAAATATATCAGATCAGAGACAATATGATTCGGAATCTACAAACAGTGATGATATTATACAAAATAAAAACGCTAATACTGTTGATAAAAGACATCTAGTAGAAGGATCCGGTCAGAATATAGATTCATATGAGATAAGTAGCTTGTCTGATCAAAGTCTTAATGATGTATCTACTCAAACATCTGCTAGTTTAAGTGAAAAGTTACAAGACTTGAGCCATTTGGAAGGCAATTTAAAAATCATCTCCAGTCAGAGTGCTGTAGAATCTAAAGACTTTACTGAACATTTTTCCCAGAGAGAACGTGGCCATATTACTCTTAGAAAAAACCTTGTGCCCTTGTTCAAAAGAGTTTCAGAAACTGGTAACAATTTTGATTTATCTTCCAAAGATTTAGGACCAAGTACAGCAGAACTGACAGACAGTTCAAAATGGCAGTCATGTAAGCTGTCTTTAAAGAGAAAGAAACGACTGGCGGAAGTTTTTTCGTATCCAGTTTTTTCAGAGGAAGGTTATGAGAAATTGAATCTTTGTTTCAAAAAAAACCTCAGTATAGAAGAAGATAATAATAAGTTAGGTCTTAGTATACTAGACAATGACATTGTTATAAATGATAACAATGATGGCTTGGCACCAACTCATAGTGTAAACAACGAACATCCTGTGTCTCCTGGAAAAAGTTCATTGATAACTAAGAAGCAGCAAAACTTTGTCTCGGTTTCAAATATTGCAAGAGGTAAAAGACCTGATTTATCAGAATCTACATTAACAAACGAGGATATAACACGTAATCATACCTTTAATTTTAATTCCCCGTCTGCATTAAGAGACCAAAAAACTCTTAACATATGCTCTAAGTTACTGACAAGCAACAGTAATTTTTATAATGAAGATGGCTCAACAACTTCTTTATTACAGAGAGAGACTTTGACCACTAGATTTGATGATAAAGAAAATTTTAATCATCAACTTGGGCATACTTCCATGAAAGACCCTAAAAGTAGCTCAGAATATTTAAAAGCACCCCACTGCATGGAAGGACCAGAAGGATGTGATACCTCTCACTGTCATGATAAGGATATATGCTCACCTGGAGCAAATGTTCCTGAATGTGATGATGCATTAAAGGAATCTCAGTTGAAAAATAAAGATTCATGCCATTATACTCAGTTCTGGAATGACACTTTTAACTATTTTGATTTCACAGACATAGAGGAAACAGATAGTGGTCCTGTTGAAGATACTAAAATAATTATGAAACGTGACTTGGATACTCATTGCAAAGCAGACAAAAATTCTCATTCTAGTTCTTCCATGTTTGATTTTGATGGCCTTACAAATGAAGATAAAAATCTTGTGCAAAGCAATGTAAACATTCCAAATCAGGCTAAAAAATTTCATAGAAGTATCCAATGTGGCATGAAGAGTGAGGGTTTTGGGAAAAAGCTTTTAGATGGAATGCATTGCAACAAAAAATCTGCTATAGTGCCTGAAAGCTGGGAAGTCGAAGGAAAGGTTGTAGCAGCTCCAATCATATGTGGCTTTAAAACTGCTCGAGGGAATTCAGTCAATATTTCCTCTACATCTTTACTGAATGCAAAAAAGCTTTGGGAAGAAGAAAGTCTTAAAAGTGATGGGTTAAGTAATCTTCCGTCTAATGAAATACCAACTGCTCCTAAAAGACTTGATAACGTTGACTCTTCCTCTCTAGGATTAATGACTGCTTTTGAATCAACGTTTCCTCGAACTAAGATAGTTGATCAGTTGAAAAATCAGTGTCCTGGAAACAATAATTTACCTCCAATAAAGTTCCCTATCAATAATGCTGCAAAAAGTAATCAGTCTGAAGCCAGTGAGTGTAATGACATCACTAATATATCAACTATTACTCAGAACCAGAGTGCGTGCAGCATCAACACTTGTTTAAATAATGACAAAAAGCTAGTTTTACCTAGTGATAATGTTACTCTACGGACAGATAAAAAGATACCTGAAGCCTTTTCTACTTATTTAAGTTGTGATGTTGAATCTGGAGAAGGTGATGAAAAGGTTTCTGACTCAATAATCAGTGATAAAACTATTAAAAATACTTCTGATAATGATATTCCAGTAAAGTCTGAACTTCCCAGTGATTATAATTTGTCTCCAATAATGTGTCCAAAGGATAGCACTTTGAAGAGTAATAAAAGTACTGCCCATGAGTGTAATACCATAACTAACATATCATCTAAGGAACAGATTCAACATTCACCCAAGGGTAACACTGATATAAATAGTGATATAAAGTTACTTGTGCATAGTGATGATGTTTCTCTACCAACAGATGGAAAGGTATCTCCAGTCCTCTTTTCCCATTTCAATTGTAAAGTGGACTGTGAAAAGGTTCCTGACCTAGTATTCAGTAGTGACAACATTGAATATACTTCTGTTAATAATATTCCAGTGAAATCGGAGCTGTTGACTATGAATAGCTTTCAGAAACAAACTCTCGTTGATAATGTTCATGTACAACCAGATAATAGCATTCTGGAGAGCGGTAAGGATACAAATGGTCAAAATAGAGTCAAGTTTACAACTGCTCGTGGCAAAGATGTGCATGTGAGTAAAGTTGCTTTGGAGAAAGCTAAAAGGATCTTTAATGAAGACATTGATGTTACTAACTCAGATATTTGTCACCAAATATATCCTCATGTGAATAGAAGAGTTTCACTAAATCCAGAAATAACTCATTTTCAAGATGAAGTTACAGAAGATAACAGAGGGCTTGTTACATCAACAACTTCAATGCTGTGCGAAAAGATTCCATGGGAAGATGCTAATGTAACGAGTGAAAAACTGACATTTGAAGAGTTTTTTCCACTAAAAGAAAATGTTTCTTCAGATATTGTTCAGAGTGCCTCAGATAATTACCTTTTCACATCAGGAGAGCCAACATTTTCAAGAATAGAACCAGGACAGATTTCAAATATTCCTTTTGAGAAAACTGCAAATGAGAGCCAGCCTTTTCCTCTGGGTTCCTCAATTGCAAAAGATGTAAAAACTGAGGAAAGTGAAAAATATCAAATTCCAATTAGAAATTTACTGAAAGGCGGTGACAGTAGCGCAAAATTAGTAAAGCCTAACTGCCAGGTCCGAAATGTTTCCTCAGTTCATGATAAAACCTTATTGGATCATGTAAATTGTGCATCACAGTCAGGGCTGTCTCCCAAAATAAAATGGAGAGAAACTTCTAATGTTGCTAATTATGAATCTTTAGGAGGTAAAATACCTTTAACTGTTGGTTTTTCAACAGCAAATGGCAAAAGTCTTGAGGTCAGTGAGAAATCACTGAAGTTTGTGAAAAGTATTTTAAGAGATGTTGATAGTGATGTAGAATTTATCAACCCACTTCTTCAAGTACCCTCCAGGTCACATACTGAAGAAAATAGTATTGGCAATAGAAAAAGAGATCTATGTTTCAATGAGGGTGGTATTGAAAATAAAAATTATAAAGAAGCTTCATTATTACAGTATAATGAAATCCAGAATTTGCCTTCAAATTCTGTTATATCTAAAAGCTTAATTAAAACATCAAATGGACCAAATAAGCAGGTCCTTAGTGGTATAGAAAATGAAAAAGATTCTGTCAGAAATATGGACCATGTCAGAAATATCAAAGATACAGAAATTCAACTTTCTTTCTCTGTCAGTGAACACTTGGATACATCAGACTGTATTTATAAAGCAGACTTTGAAGAAACAGATGTGGAAGATGTTAAGGAAAGAACGCCATCTCCCATAATTGGATCACAAGTATCTAACCATAAAAGAAAGAGAGTTAATTTTTCCTGTAGAAAAGGAACGAATCAAAAGATCCAGGAATATCCTCACAAAGTAGAAAATAATGTAGCATCTCCAAGAAATATTCAGTGTCTAAATGATATTCCACATCTCTCCTCTAGTCCTTTGCTGCATAGAGGTAAAATTTTTGAAATGGAAACTCTGAAGAATTATGAAAATGAGAAATCTCCTAAACCTGTGAAACTTTGCGGTAGTGGCATTCTAATTACAAACTTGACAAATGAAAATAAAAAGCATTTCAGAGCAGTTGTAAATGATCAGACTAAAGTTTTACAAAAGTATCCAGAAATTGGTAATCCTTCTCTTGATACCCAAGAGATCATTAGTATGACAGAAGCGTTTCTCAGAGATGATTACTTAGAAAGCGAAGTGTCACCAGGCAAGAAAAGACCATTGGACCTGGACGAAGTTGAAAGTGTCAGTTGTAAAAGGAAGCATCTCAAAAAGCAATTTGATATTTCCATGAATAGTATCACCACTTCTATAGGTATTTTGCATTTATATTGTTTTGTATATATTTGAAAACTAAATATTAATGATGATTATGAAGTACATTTTCTTGACATGCTGATTATCTCTGACAACTGAGTAACATTAGTATTTCCTGGTGGTATCTGCTAACGATATAGTGGTATTGATGTAATGACTTGTAATTTTCCTCTAAATTATTGCTTGCTCTTAACGTAAAGTAGATTATTCAGTACTTATTTTTTCATTAATGCTGCACAAGAAGTCGTGTAATTTCTATATACAGTATTTATAAGTATATAGTTAATTTTATAGTCAGTCATAAAGCAGTCATCAATGTTTTTTTACATGATAAGTATTTATTATAATTTAACAGTTGATGACTCCATACTTAGCAAAAGGGAATTACTTGTGAGGAAGCAACTCATGACCATCAGATGTAAGGAGCAACAATCTGTGCAACCAGTTCAAGGCCTTTTGCACAAAGGAAGACTTGAGAAGAAGAAAGAAGAGAGAATTTGTCTGAAGAATCTTGGGCCACTGCAGGTAAGATTATCAGTATGTATTATATATACTTGTGTTTTGGTGAGATAGGTCAAGTCAGACCAAGTGAGGATCTGAGTGTCCTCTGCCTCCCATTGTTCATATTTTCTTACTGTGCAATTTAGTCCTTATATTCTTCTAGGGCAGGGGACAACAATGCCACCTTCCTATTACTTTGCATGTCTAAAGATTTGACTACATGGGGTTGAGCGAGAGGATTAAGAACCCCTTTATATCTTTATATATTCCTCCCATGAAGAAGCAAGGCATACAATTGGATTCTGGTAGGAAAACTCCTGCCAGAACCTTTGGATTTAGGTCTTTGAATATGTGTGATTGTAGAATGAGCGAATATAAAATAAGATTGTCATCATGTTTCTAAGAAGAATGATGGATATATTATCACTGAGTGAAGCAGAGTTGAAAGTAAACTCTTAGTGGGTCTTTTGGAGAATGATTGTGTGCTTTGACTCAACCTTTCCCCTTAAAAGGAAAATTTTTCATATTGTATATGTATTGATTGTGTACTTGGATGTGTTTGATGTACTGTAGCATCATTCTTTGTGAAAGTTTGCTCTGAAATGGCTTCTGATCAAGTATTCTGAAGGTTATTTTTTGTACCATGTTCAGTCCGAACTTGGGCTGTATTGATGTGTATAGTTACTGTAGAATTGCCTAGAGTGTAGTGTTTCTCAAAATTTTTATGGACACTTAGAGTGTACAATGTTCTTCCATATGTACAGCTTTACTGAAGAAAATGACGCTAGTAAGACGAATGGATTACATTACAGTATCTCACAAGTGTTTACTGATGAGGACTTCAGTAGCAGTATTTTTTTTAATGTTTGTCAAGTGATATTTATATATTTATTTGTAGTCTGTATCCGGAATATTAGCCACGTTGCTTTATACTGGAAACCTCAATGATAGAAGGTATATTTAGAAATTATATTGCCATATGTAAATAATATAGATAACAGCTTGTTGAAAGAATATTTTAAGCACTTGCTTGTGTGATTATTGTAGTATTACTAATTTAACTTCTAAATATGTATTTGTTTAGTTGCTTGAAGTGTAATTACTTATCTTATTCACTAGTTAAATGTTTGCATGTTTATAACAGTATTTTTATTACAGAGAGAGAAGGCCATAAGAGACTCAGTCATTGAGGAGTTTTACATTTGGAATGTCGATTTGTTATCTCAGCGTATTGTTGCTATCCACTATCAAATAAAATATTATGAAGTTATTAGTGATCTGGTTGATCACTACAATTAATACTTTGCTTTATCCATTGCCATAATTAATCATTTGTTTTCTACCCCATCAAATAGCATATGCAAGAAATTACACCAGGAGCACATAAGATTACTGGAGATAATGCCAAGTTGTATAGATTTCCAGTGAGAGATGAAAGGTTTGTCTGTTTTCTGCATTTATCTGTAAGCATAAGTTATTTATCTCCAGTGTTAGCCAACCCACATTTCAGTGAGGGTGTGCTTAGCATTCAACTTGTTTAAGCTCAGAAATACGAGGGCAAAGAATCTGTCCATCTTGCCTCCCTTAATGCCTTCTGAAGGTGCTTTTCTAACCAATAGGAACGGCTTGAACATCTGAGGATATTGGAGTGGGAAGCAATCTCGCTTTACCAGTATATTGAAAAGTGGCGTTGAACTTACATAATATTCAGCAAGTGTCTTCTTGTGGGAGATTGTACAAACTTACACACTGTCCTCATTCGTTTTTACACTTTATCAAATATTCTTTTTGAGGACCTTTTTAAAATGATTTGCTAAGTGAGAATCTTTTTGGGATATATCAGAGATCTCACTCTTTTCACTCTTCTCAGTATTAATTTCTCTGACTCAAGTCACAGACTACACTTTACCTCTTCAGAATTACCAAATAATCACAAATTTGAAAATGCTAATTTAGTAGGACTAATATTAATTTTCCTGGAAGATACTTTGTTAAAAAAAAAAAAAAAAAGTCTGCTTTGATATATTTGGGCTCAAAGTTGAAGATCTAATGCACATCTACAAGGTTTTAACCTTGGGGTTATCAGTGTGATAACCTTTAGCATATTTCAGAATACATGAAATTATGGGCGCCCAGTTTATAACTGCCATTTGCTGGTATGCAAATATACTACATAGACTGGAGATGGCCTTGCTAGTGAACCACACCGAAGTATTTTTTGAATACCCAACAAATTTTTGAGTCATTGAGCTTATTTCCAGTGGGTTACCAGTTGTAAATGTGTCCGTACCTATAAAAGTTAGAAGAAAGATACAAATACTAGACTCAGTGTTTTTACCACAAACTTTAATGATTAGAAAGAAGCTAGAAACTACTGTCGGACTTCGCTATTTTTCTTCATCTTATACCAAGTGTTCATTTTCTGCTTTACTGTTGTAAGTTGCATGACAGTGAAAATATCAGAATAGTATGCTTTTGCATAAAGATGTGCATAAGCCTATTGCTAAAGAGAATGCAGCTGGTATATGTGGTAGCTAGCATTAAAACTAACTGAAGTGAGTTTTTCTATAATCCCGTAAAATATATAAGCAGCAAACTACACTTCCATATTCATCTTGTAAAGAAAATAAAAAAAATTTAGACACTTGAGAAATTATATAATATTGATACACCATATTATAATTTCTAAAATAACTGCAATCATATGAACTTTTGGAAATTTAATGTATTGTCTCCAGAGGAAAATCTTCTTTGAGTTTTTACCTCATTTTCAAGGAATAACTCATTAGTTTCTTAGGTTTTTAACCGAAATACTTTCTTGAGTAGAAAATACATTACCCAAGAGTAAAAAGAAAATTTCGAACCGTTCTTTACACTCATATTAAAGTAAGGTTAGGAAGTATTAAGTACAAAATTGTTTTCCACCCTCTGAAAGTCATGGATATATTTACTATCTTGTCCTTATGATATCTTTTAGTCTATAGATAGGTAAAAAAGAGGAAAGATGTTACAGATACATCCTCAAGCAAGAGAATAAATTAGGGCCAACCTGAAAAGAGATTTAATAGGCAGGGAAATCTGTTTATTTGAACAGTAGGCACGCAGCATAATAGAGGTAATGGTACAGAGACCCATGAGAGGGTAACTATAAAAATTAGCCAATATATTCCATCTATTAGGTGGTCTGCTTTCTCGCTGTCTAGGAAGGGCATGTAGCCTTAATTCCACAACCTCAATCTGGCTGTGTCCTCCCCCATAATGGGGATTAATTTTGACTTAAAACTTAAACACAGATTCACCAGTTGCTAGAGCATTTGGCAATGTTGGTCTAGAAAGGCTAATGGGGCTTTTATATCCCTGCCTTTTGCTGGATATTTTACGTCTAGTGGTTAAACCATATTGAAACCAGAGAGGAGTAGCCTTTGATGTATTTCTGAAGTGGGAGAATACCTTCATAATAGCAACTTAGAAATAATTATTGCAACTTTCCTTATAGTGATACTTATAAATATATTTGTTTGATACAAGTATTGTTGTAAGAGCAAGTTTCTTCATATGTGTACATCAAAATATAGTGTTTAGCATCATGAATATAATTTTTAAGGCTGTGATTGTTATAATTTAGTTTTATAGTTTAAAGATTAGATATTTTATAACATGTAGAATTAGATGCACAGTATTTTGTTTCTGTATAATTTTAAGACTATTGTTAAACATGATGATGATAGCCACAGTTAACTTTGATTTGTGTAATATGTTTCACTTATCTAATTACATGAAGCTACAGTTTCCTTGCAATTTTGTAAACTTAAATGTTAAAAGATAATTGTCGTAGACACTATATATAAAAAAAATTATATATCTGAATCCATTCAGTGTCACTGTGGATTGTGGAGAAGGATGTCACATAATTCCTGGGAAAGATGAATGCATTGGTGCTGCTGAAGTGGAGCAAGGATTCTTCTGCATGCCTGGAGTCCAGCCTAAATTTCTTCCACAGGGGTGGGTGGCCAATCACTATAGATGGATTGTTTGGAAGCTAGCTGCTCTCGAGAGACGCTTAATTCAGAGGTAAGATGCTCATTATTCCAGTGTACATCTTGAGGGTAGTTCTCTTCCTTTTAAAGAGCAGTAGTGTGTCAATCCCTCCTTGGTTCAACAATACTAATTCATCACCGATGAAGTGACAAGGTTTAGAATAGGCTTGTTAGCGTGTTTTAATAGTTTGAATCTTAAAGCAGTATTGGTGCTAAAATGTTTAATAGTCCAGCAATGGAACAGCATGGCACTAAACAGGTGGTGCTGCATCATACCTCTCCCTATACTTTTTCTCGTTTATTAGACAGAAAGAGAGACACACTGCTATTGTTAATTTAAAGACTCACGTTACCTTTTTTCTTTGATCATATTTTTAGTTTTTATAAGCAATCCTTTTGATTTAGATAATAGCATGTTTAGAGATGAGCTGCTGTTCTGATATGCCCTGACCCAAGCCTGTTTGCTTAGAGGGTTGTCTTGCAAAATTTTATATAAACCCTGAAGAAAATGTGAAGGGCTTTGAGACAGTAAAAGTGTGTCTTTACCAGTGCAAAAATATTATTATTATTATATATGTGGACTATATAGCACCATGCTTTATTGTATATGATTAATAAACAGTGTGACAGATTTAATTTTGATGCTTTTTTTTTTTCAACATACCATGTACCGCTGAACCCAGCATGGTTTTCACAACAAAACAAGCTACCGAGGAAGCAAGCTTTTGCCATATTCTTCACTGTTATTATTTCTATCAGCTATTTCACTGAAGGAAATTAAAATTCCCCTACATTTCTTTTCAAGTTGGCTCTTGCTATATGCAGGGAATTCATGTATAAAATTCTTACATCCCCATCCCCTGGAATAAAGTATTTTATGCTAAATTTTTGAGTGTCGTGACATCACTATATTATTTCAGGAAACTGTTGACCATAGAGAATGTTATTGCTAGGTTGAAATATCGATATGATCGTGAAATTGATAGAGTTGAAAGACCTATAATAAGGAAGATCACTGAACACGATGATACTCCGCAGAAGACTATGGTCCTATGCATTGCTGGAATCAAGGTTAGATCTTTCATGAGTGACATATTTAGATAATTTATTTCTACCCAATATATGCCAGTCCCTCTATTAAGGATATAATACTATTACTAGTGATTTAAATATACTATAAGTTTCAAAATATTAAAGTCTTTCTCATTTTGGATATTTCAGTTTGTTCCAAAGCAAAATGACAGTGTATCTGAAAAGGATGGTTCATTGCAAAATGATAACACTAGTCCTCTTTTATACCTCACTGATGGGTGGTACGGCATTAGTGAGTATGATTTTACTTTCGTAGTTGACAGTTTATATCATTTCCCTAATTTTGTTCTTTATCTGTTTTTAGATAGAGTACTGTCTTCGTATTTTTGTATCACTTATAGATTGCAATTTTGTTAGTATTTGTGACTTAGGAGTAGAACAATTTTACAGCCTTTTTTTTTTCTAGAGTTGATCTGAGAGAACTCATTGCTTCGTAAATAAAAATTCACAGTTGGCGATAATCCTCTACCTTATCAACCGTGAGTTTAAAGACTAGAATTTCCTAGAAGTGCCCTCTCCGAAATGGCACGGCACCTAGTAGGTTCTCTGCAAGAAGAATATCTTTAGCCCTGTGGTACATATGAGGCACTTATAACTTTCCTTAGTTCTACTTTGTTATTCCTAGAACTTCATGGTATCCATACTGGGACAAATTTTCTTGTGGTAATTTTAGTTTGATATAATTACTTTGTGTGTTTGATTATCTCCCATCTCCTTCATTTCTTCAGCAATGTCTACTGTCTTCACTTCTGCCTCTTTGGAATGGAACTGAATATTTGAGTTTTCTCACTGCCTCAGTATGTAGATTTTGTTATGGAAGCAACCAAGTTGGCTTCCATCAATTCATCCAATTTTTTTTTATTTAGAAATTGTATATGATATTATATTGCATATTATTCCCTATTGTTGGTACACTTACCTCATCAGATTATAATTTTATTAATATCTTTTATTGAAAGAATGTTATCAATTTACATTAAAGTCAATTTAGCAGCATTCATTTTCATGTACAGTACTTTCTTCTCTTTTGAAATATAACATGCCTGATGTTTAATGTATGTCCTAGTAAGTGAAATTCTGTCTGTAATCATAGCTAGCAGTATTTAGAGCAATATTTTGTTTTGTCATACCTGACTTTATATAAGAGGATGACTAATAACAGTGTTGGTTTTTCTTCTCTTACCGATAACTTGAAATGAAAGTAGCTCCAGTGAAACACCGACTTGGCTTTCCATAACCTATATTCATATGGGTTTCAGCTAAAGGAAGTCTCGAATTATTGTGACTTCAGACTAGTTGCATTATGAAGCATTTTAATGTACCTATTTCGTTGATTGCTTTCTAGACTTTCCGTAATTAGTGTGGCAACAGATGGAACTTGTTAAATAATTCACCAATGTGCTTATCAAACACTGTTCAAGATAGAACTGGTTTTCTGTAAGCTTTGATACTTGAATGGCATGCAGAGCTTAATATCTGCCTTGTCCTTGAGCTACTGAATCTTCTTCTCAATGTTTTCTTGGCGCCTGGACCCGATGAGGGCAGTTTTGTTTGCCCATCCTGTTGCCACGCTCATAAAAATGGTCACTATCTGACAGATGCTCTCATGTTAAAAGTTTCCACAAGTCTTTCATTGTTGGCTTGTGGTAATGCGCAGGCTTCGCATTCACGAGGTCGAAAGATCGGTTCCCGTCCAAGACCGAGAGTTTAAGCTGTTTACTGGCAGGAACTGCTGTGGTTGGACACCACAGTGGGGGGTTGGGGCTTGCCCTGGCTGACGAATACCCATTGTATTGAAATGGAAATAAAGTTTGTTCGTTTATGTATTACATGAGGGGACTTTGAGATTGGAGGTAACTTTTCCTCATGAAATAACAAACGTTTCTGGAAATATTTGAATTGCTTTCACAACTGTGTTTTGCCAAATAGTGGCAAAATTAGTCTTGAACTTACTTTTGAGTGGCATGATGAGAAATCTAAATATATCTCTTAGACAACCATATCACTGAAAGAGTTATCCTGTTATGCTGCTCAGTGCATATGGGTTTTAGGAGTTGTAAATAAGCAGTTGCACACTGCCATTTACATTTCTCCCAAGCAACAATAATATGTCTTTCAATTATTATTTTACTCTTAGTCTGCTCTTTGCTCATATAAATGAAGTTTCGTGAAATTCTGTTCAAAATATTACCAGTTTCATCCATATTAAATACAGATATTTCCTTATGACTATTATTTTCCTTCTTGAATTTGTTTTTCAGTTCTTCAGGTTAGGTTGGGCTACTTCACCTCAGCACACAAACCTTAGCTTTTGTATCTCGTTATAGCATGCACTTTAAGCTTTTGGAGCAAGTTTGTGTGTTTTTGCTTTAAGAAAAATTAGATTGTTGATTTTCTCTATCCTATGGTAGAGATGATTTTTCGCTCTTTTACAACATGAGGTTCAAATAGAGCAGTTTCTTCAGAGTTAAAGTACTTTCAATATTTTTATCAGAGTTTTTGTTGTTGTTCTCTTAAATGAAATGCAAAGTTGAAGGCTTTAAACGAATATCTTAACATGCAAAGCAATTGCATTGCCCATCGTAAAGACAACATATTATCTCCTTCAGGAGCTTCCATTCCTTGTAGGGACGTAGTCCACCAATCCAGGTTGTGATTTGTACACCATTCAGCCCTTGTAAACTGCCAGTAGAGGAGGGATGCCTCCATCAGTGTTTCAAGTTCCTCATTCAGTCTAGCACCTTATGGCTAAACAACACCACACACACGGTATTGCTCAGGAAGACCCTTAAGCTTTCTGGATATGGGATACTATTGCCCCCATCCTTGCTTCAAGATAGATTCTTTTTGTAGAGACATACACCAGCATGACTTAGTACCTTGACTCTGAAAGTCAAAGAGTCTGGATGTGAAATTTGCTTTATTTACATTGTTTAGAAAGTGCAAGTTTGTAAATCATTAATAAATACTGTGCAAGTAAACTATTTTAAAGAAAGTCACTTTTATTCTTCTGTGTGTGAACACTTTGCCAGACTGGAGAATGTTGCCACATATGAAGAGTATTACTTCTGTGGTACTAACAGATCTTATTATTTTTTTTTTTTTTTTTGACACCAGGACGGGCCAAAAAAAATTATAAAATAAAACAGCCCTCATCGGGCCTGGGCACAAAGAATACATAAAGTAAAGAGAATCAGAGATGGAGAGTGTAATGACTTGTCAGATGTGAAGGGATGATAAAAGATGCGTGATGAATATCCAAGAATATTCAGTGTAGCTGTAGGCATATAAAAAGAACCGTAACTGAAGGAAGACTTAACATCGAACTGTCCTGGACAGACCTATTTAAGTTCAAAAAACCTTTAGCTGTAGTGTCGCAACGGGCAGCTGGTTGGATCTAATGTACTTTATTTGTTCTTTCATCAGGTGCTGTAGTTGATTGTGCAATGGCACAAATCATCTTTGAGAATAAAATCAAAATTGGTACAAAACTTGTCATTCATGGAGCAGAATTGAGTGGTCTGTCATCTCCTTGTCATCCATTAGAGGTTTGTGGAAGGAATATTTTAATGTGTTATAGAGGCTAGTAATACGTAGGTTTTAATTTCGTGTATTTATAATTATCTCTAATGCTTTCAGCCAGTACAGAATCATTACTGTAACCATTAAAAAGTTTCTAGATTCTAAGGTTTCCACTCCTAGGAAAACTTTTCAGTTTGTTAGCGGGATCAATCCGACAATCAATCCTTGGGAAAGTGTGGTTTTAGAATTAAGACTGAATGCCATTTCTATCATCCCACGATGGTCTCTATTGCAGGCCTACCAACTGCAGAGTCAAGCACACTGACCTCTCAGCTATCATGTAACCTTTAGAATTTATGAATAATTTTCCTTTCTTATTGTTGCTCATACCAAGTATCAGTCAATCTAATGCATTGCTGGATGAAATGTCATGAATTCTGATCGTATTTGGGGCCATTTTGGCTTTTTCATGTGGTATTTAGCCTCGAGCTACTTGCCAATGGAATTGTGTCTTTTGGAGTGCTATTTATGTAACAAGTAAGTTTGTAGAATTCTTGAAATGTAGTTTTAGCGAAAATAGTTTTTTTTTAATATTTTATATAAATTTTATTCTACAAGTGTTAAATTATTATTTTATACCCGTAATGTGGTTAATAATGTTATTAAAAAGCTCACATGCAAATTTCATACTGAGAAAGTGCAGGTATTATTCTTCAAGTATTTAGGTTGATTAATTATTCTTAATATGTCAATATGAAGAAATAATTCCTTTCAAAAACACATTTGGAGCTTTGCAATTGCCTTAGTCTTTTCGTTGTATTCACCCTGATAAAAAGACCATCCTCTTTTTAGTTTTTTTTTTTTTTTTTTTCCTATTTCTTTTGGCTGAAAAGAAAAATTCAACTTTTGGGAAGTGACTCTTGAACCCAGACTTTTAGCGAAATGGATCGAGTTGCTACCTGCCCAAATTAGTAGTGAATAGTGACGTGTGTTTGTCCTTTCTTCAGTTTTTAGTAATTATAATACCTTAACCCTCATATACACGTGGATTATTTGTTAATATCTGTGCATCAGGCCAGATGTTTTTAATTCAAAAATGAGTTTCTTCATATTACACTTAGATTGAAAAGCATTGCCAAAGATTCTGAATATTGGACTATTAAATAAAATCACCATAATGATAGCAATTTGCGTTTATCTTTTTTTTAACTTTTACATTATTTATAGGATGGACGTTATATTAATCCCTATAAAAGTTCAAGTTTTACAAATAACTAAACTCCATATTATATTATTCTCCATTTTAGTGTTCATATTTTGGTATTGACACTTATTTCTAGTGTATAAGGATATAATATCACAATTATTGTTCAGCATTGTATTTATGTTAGATTTACCAGGTTGCTTTTGATTGTACATATTTTGTGAACAGGCTCCATCTGGCTCATGTCTGCGTTTGTCTACAAATATGACCAGGAGAGCTCGTTGGTGGACTCGCCTTGGTCTTCTCTCTTGTCAGGGTCCTTTCCCTGTGAAGCTTACGTCTGTTCTGAAAGATGGTGGAAGTGTTGGTAAAATAAAAGTAATGCTTAGTAGAATATATCCATTGGTTTATTTTGAAAAGTCAAATGGCAGTTCCATATTTAGAGGAGAAAAAGCTCACTTGAGGTTAATCAAACAACACCAACGTGACAAAGAAGATATACTCCAAAAGGTAGTGTAAAGTTTGTTCCGTAGTTTATAGTTACTGATGTGTGTATATGTATATATGAATGAAATAACCAGGAATTGGGAGAAAGATTTTAACCCAATTAAACCTTGGAGAAGTGGGTAGAATGATTTTATACCTTTACGGATTTACTATCTGGATACAAGATAGAAAAAGTGAGGAGGAGCAGAGTAGGAGGACTTAACTATTTTCGTTGTTGCCATCCTAGATTCCTTTCTTAACAGGAAACACAAATGGGGAAAAGGGTCCCATACAGCTGCTTTAAATGGATTACCTGTACTTTGTTTTCTTCACCTGCACAGGCTATGAGTTTATAAATATAGGACTACTTTTGTATTTCAATATTGGTAGCTTTAGAGTGCAAATTATAAATCCCAGTAGAAGGGTCCAAGGTCCCAATGATGCAGTAAGAGCTGACTTTGCCAAGTGATATAGCAATAGATAATTGATATAATGACCTTTTTTGTTATATCAGTCAGGTAAGTAGAGGGATAGCAGCACCACCTGGAAGGTGATTAGATGCAGTCCTTGAAATGATCCTGCACAGACAGACGCCATTAATGGTGCATAAAAGAAGATATAACCTATCAGGAGTGCAGGAATGACTAAATTTAATGCTTCGGCAATATCCATGACTCATTTGTCTGTGGTCTTTTTCCACTATGAGTGGTCATGAGTATATGCCAACCTTAAATAAACTAGGATGTAACTGGTAGAGGCTTCAGCTACAGAAAATTCTACAACAGATCTTGCTCAGCCCAAATATAGACAGGCTTTGGATACTAGAAATTTGAAAGGATCAGCACTAACAGGAGCACATGATACCCTGCACAAGGGTCACTGAAAGACAAGAGCCTCGGAAAAGCTCTCAAATTGGAAAAAAAAAGTTAAGGAGAATTTAACCTTGAGGAAAGAAAAAGGAAGGGATCTCTGCATTAACAGCCTTTAATTTTACCCAGAAAGAGTGGTGGTGTGCATAATAGTATCATTATTGTCCGTGGGCAGATGGCATCTTGGTTTGGATGTCATCGGTGTCTGTTAACTTTGTACAGAAATTTTTTTCATGTTACTCTTTGGTAGTGTTTCATTTACTTTATCTGTATTTTGCGTGACTAGGTGTGTTGCTTTTTCTATGCAAGTGTAAAAATATGCATATATATTTCAGTCTTTGCAAGAATATTAGATATAAATTCCAAAAATGGTAGCCATTTTAAGAATATGACATAATATATACTATCATTTTTATATTTATATGTACAGGTGATGCGTAATATTGAGAGGGAGTATGAGAAAGAGAATTGTGATCAACAAGTAAACAACTTTAAATCTCTCACTGATGAGGAAATCAGTAGCCTGGCTACAGGAAGAGAGATTGCTCTTCTACTAGAAACCATTCCGGATCCAGTTAGATTGGATGTCAGTATTTTATATAGTAGAAAAGGTTCACTATTTACATTTCCTTTAAATTACCCGTAATTTAAAGGAAATGGTAGTCATATTTATATATGATAAAGTAGTTATCTCATTGCATTTTAATGACTGGAGATCTTTTATGACCATTTGAATGTTTGATCTTTTTGTGGTATGTACAGTAAGACCAAGTTGCTGTATACGTGTCTTCATGCTAGGAATGAGGGGACTGTTAACTTCATTTTAATAATTTGCAAAACAAGAGTATTTTCTTGTAATTATTATTCATTTAATGTTACTCATAGTAAGCAGATCTTTGTTTCTGACCATTTGGTCGTAAAAACTTTTTCCAATTGTTTAACATTTTTGTTATATTGAACATAATGTCATTTTCAAGTCTGATTAATTTTATATTGGAATTTGTTGTGCTGATGAGCTTTGAAGCTTATAATCTGTATTTTGTTCTCTCTTTTCTTTCTCGATCTCAGAATATTCTCTCTGCTCATCAGTTAGAACTGGCAAGATCATGGCAACACTGTCAAGCTGAAGACAGAAGACTAAAGATAAACTCAGCTGTCCAGCGCAGAATGACAGAAATGCAGAAAACGTACGAAGCAGTCCCAGTGTTAAAGGTGGTATCGTGTTTTTGATTCAGTCTATGCTGTGTCAGATATAAATATGTGACATTATCTAAAGCATTACCATCCATACAAAGAAGTACCATAAAACGAAATATCTTTTATTATCATTATCCAGCACCCATATGTGAGTTAAGTGCTGAGAACTCACAAACGGGTCTTCAGCACGTACAGTACTCGCAAGTGGCTATTGGATAATAATAATAAAACATGATGTATTATTTCATGCTATTTTCTCTGTACAGATGGTAATGCTTCTATGGTAGGGCAACACAACTCAAGTTTACTTGATTTTTTGTCTCACAAAAACGCTGTTATAATTTATCCTCATAATACCCTAAAAGGTTTATCACCACTGTTCTAATTATGCTCATGCAAAAAAGATTTGAGCAGAGAATTTATTCTAGAAGTAGATTGATAATCATAGTGGTTGTGCTTTGAACTTTAGTAAGCTTTGGCAGTAAGTATTGAAGAATACTGGAATATGAAGAGCTACAGTACTTTACTTTGGAAAGTGCCGGTGAACCTATGTATGTTTTGATTATTTGAATTCTATAAATGATCGTTTCAATTTATCAGCAATGAATATTTGCAGGACTAACTACACTTTCTCAGATTCTTGGGCAATTAGCAAAGGTAGATTGACAGAACACTATAATACCTGTCATTAATTTTTCAGGTACATCCACTTGGATAGATTTCATATAATTGTGAACCACAAAAATAGTTAAAATTCTCCTTGTTATATCATTGCTCCAAATTGTTAATCTATAACACAATGTCAAACAGTAAGACCCAATATTGCAGAAAAAGTTTATGCTATCTGTTTACAAATGAGAAGCATTACCATTTGTATCTACTAGTATGGCAAAACCTTAATGCTACACTAATGTATCGGGACACATCGTACACATGACCTGTAACTGCAGTTCTTTGGAATTAGATTGGCAAACAAATTTGTAAGCCAAGAATATACTAGAAAGTCATTGAAAACAAAGCTGTAACATTGTTGATCTTATTTTGAACATTTAATGTGATTGGTTTTACGTCATGGACTTCCTTTTCTATTAAGTGCTAGGATGGTAACTTCTTGCAAAGGACTTTGCTTTTGGCACGTGCGAACTGTGCCCTGAGTGAATGCTCTTTCTAACCTCAGAACACGGTGGGCCTCAAACACCCAACTTGACAAATCAAATTCGTAAGAGTTGCATGCAGACACAATATGTGAGGATAATAATTTTCAAATTGATTACGTGAAAGTTTCATAATTACTGCCAGCTTTCAAAACATGAGAGCAGACCAATGGTCAAGAGTTGAGTAGTATGTGATTTCCAAGATTGACCTACTTTCACGTAATATCGAGCATTTATAATAAAATTCACCCTTTTTAATTACTGAGAACTGTCGTTATGAAGCAGAATTTAATAGCTTTAGCAATGCAAATATTAACTAAAGGATTGTTTTTTGACAAGTTAATCGATCACTGGATCAGTTTAACTGCTAATAATTATCCTTCCAGGATATTCACATTATACTTGTGTCTACCTATTAGATTATTTTATTTTATTGCAGCTTAGAATAGTCGACGTTGATGGTGTGGAAGCTGTCTTAAGTATCTGGAGACCATCAGAAGAATTAAGACAAGCACTAACTGAAGGCTTAGCTTTCATTATCCATTACGTAATGGCTAGTGGAAGTAGGTAAGGCAATATTTTGTTATTTTAATGCATATTAAATTACACATAGTGATTGGAAGAAATAATCTCTAATGCATATTGAAATTGCAAGTATGGCCAAGTCTGTATTCCATACCTGAAATAATATCTTTTTCTTCTTAGGAAGGGAACCCTGCAGCTAACAGCCACACGTCAAACGCGTTGGGAATGTATCGACAAAGGATCACCTTTGAGCTTCCCCGAAACGTTTCGTGTTGTCTCTCCACTCTGTCTCACAGCATCTGTTAATTTCAATCCTCAGTGGAAAGAAGTAGATGTAGTTGGAATGGTTTTCAAAATAGGCATGGTAGAAAATGGATATCAATTAGTTTATCTGGTTGATCATCTCATTAATATTGTCACTGTTAAGTTCTGGGGAAGCATAAAGGTAATTTTTTACTGGTATATTTTTTGTCTTTCAAGTATAACCCCACATATATTGAGATTACCACGTAACAACCTCTTTTGATATGTTTTTTATGTATGTTTGAAGAATATTTCTATTCTATCCACAGGAGCATGGCGATGAAGATATTATCCATTTGGAATCCATATTAAGTTTGTCAAATGGTAGTTGGCGTGGACATGGTAATAAAAAATACGGATGCATTCATGTGACTGAGCTAACGGCATTTTCCATTCTGCCAAAAAGTGCTCATTTTGTTGAAGCGGTCGCTCACTTCAAGGAAAGTATAAAGGTAAATTTTCTTTAATATGTCTAGAGTATAAAATATATAAAACAAATTTGATATATTGGTAACGCATGCCAGAGATTGGCCTAATTTCCTTTTAATAGAATCAGGTACTAAATAATTTATTGTATTCAGGATATGAAGGCTTTGGTTCAGAAAGCCAACATGAAACTGAATGGACAGAATACTGAATGTACATGCCCCAGCTTGACAAAACCCCATTTAGATATAGCATGCAACCACAAGTGTATGGGTGAGCAACGAGAATATGAAAATCGTGTGTCCTCTCCAGTGGATACTGATACTGGAAAACCTCAAGCTGTGTCCACTCCAAATAGATTAGAACAGCATTCCAAGGATTTAAAAAGGAAGATGAAAGCTCTTGGGCAATATGGTATCCCTTCTCCAATTAGAATGTTTTCAACAGCCTCTTCTTCTGTGGGTACTGGTAAGCCATTCAAAGTACCACTAAAGCAAGATAGCCCGTCTTCTTAAAATATTAAATCTTAACAAAGGCTACATAACTTAATGTTAGTCTTCTGTTTGACTTTTTCATATTTTAGGTACTGCCTTAAATGTGAAATTTCTAGTACAGCTGATGTGATATTAAAATTAGAGGAGAGATTTGGTAGAATAATAGTAGTCAGTAAAAATATATCAAATCTAATTCTAGATACACCTTTATTATTCTCCTTCAGCAACCTTACTGCTTATCTGAAAAATATGATGGTAGTTCATCTTTCTTGTAAAGATGAATTATAATTATATAAAATTTCAGGAAGTAGTTTTGTCATGTTTTATCACTGTTTGGACCATCAATATGCATTAGTTTAATGAGTACAGTATTTGTATTGGAAATAGCTTTATGATAGCTCCATTGAATAATACGATATATGCCATTATTGTTTTTCATGGTCATATTTTTTTATTTAGGATAATTCTGGATTTTCATTATGTTACAAATCTACAGTAATACGTAGTTTACATTTTCCTATTTGTATTACTATATTTTGTGTCCTGTTGAACTCACGGCAATCCACTGAATGACACTATCATTTAATCCTTGTAAGGTGTTTGGAGGGTCTTGATAATTCAAACTTTATATTCACTGTGGTTATGTTTAGTCAAAATGGATTTGTTAGTATGGATCTTTTCCTCAAGCAGCAGTATATGGCTTGAAATGTCTCCTAACTGAATACATCACCTTGATTTATTCATGATGCAAAGATTTCTCTTATTGGTGTATTGACACAATATATCTACAAGAAATAATGCTCATTGGACAGGGTAACGGTTATCATCTTGCTAATAAAAACTGGTATGAGAAAATTTTAGCTTACAATGCAGTGGGTCTCCATAAACATATGGATGAAATAAGAACAGAGAAGTTAGAGAAAACTATATTCTGCAATTCAATAATAAAGGCATTGTTTAATAAGCTCAAGAAACAAGAGTTGTGAAGATAAGAAGTATCCAATTCATATCCACATACCGATTTAAGATTGTTCGTGATCACTCTTCAAGGGAGTATAACTCATAATTTCCAGAAAACTAGTAAACTAATTTTCCAAGTAGAGTAACACTAGTTTTATATAAAATACTGATGATAGCCAGTGACACACTCCCAAATTTGACAAAACTTGCCAGACTTCAGTCACCCATTAACACCAAAATTCAGGCATCGATGAATCTCTATCAGATGGCAAGTACTGAAAGAAAAGAAAATGAATCTTGCATTGCACGTTGCATGTGTACTAGAAGAGCACCATTTTACATTTTAATGAATCCTCAGGATTTAACAAAAACACAATAGAAACTGAATTTCTATTAGCTATACTGTTAAACTCGAGTGGCAGAAAAATACTGAACAAACACAAGGCTTTGAACAGAACAGCCTGAGAAATTGACCTGGACGACTACATAAATGTTTTTTTTTTAATTATACATTAAAACTTTACAATATGCCTCAAAAGTATTGAGTACATATTAAGTCTATGACCAGTATTTACAGGGTCAAACCTGTAACTAAAAATGCTATATTTCTGGATTTTATGTGAGAACTTTAGTCAGAAAATATTTGTACTATCCACAGCTCTACAGGAGGGGAAAAAAAAAAAAATGCATTTAAGGCAAAACAGACACATGATATTAGTAGCTACTACTTGCAACACAATACAAAACACATTTGGAATACTTGTATCTCTAACCAGGAAACAAACCAATATCCAACATTTCTGAAGCAAATTCAAATTTAGTTGAAAATATATTTAAAGAAAGGATGGTTCATTACTCAATATAAATTTATTTACATGTCTTTCTTACCAAATTCATGCATCATAATAGAGACATTCTTAAAAAATATTTTTAATAATTAATACAATATCCAAAACAACATATTACTTAATGTGTATAAATAATCACCAAAGGTTGGTTTGGTAATAAGTCATATTAATTTATCAGCCGTGATTCAAAACTTGTAGATTCTACAAGATAACAGCTATAATGGTGTAAAGAGTGCCAGGAATGATATTCACGGTATAATTAGAGTATATATATATATATATATATATATATATATATATATATATATATATATATATATATATATATATATATATATATATATATATATATATATATAAAATCAGAGCCAAATGCATATACAGAGGAGCAAATATATTCTTCTAAATGAGGCCTTTGCAACATTTCAATCATCTTCTCAATATTGTTTGTAGCAGTAAAAAATATTAGAACACTCCAAGCTCCACAAGAAAATAACAGATTGTAAGGTGATACTACAATACTAAGAAAAACAAAATCTGGAAACTGACAACAGCAGCATGAAACTGGCAGCAGTAGTATGAAACTGGCAGTAGTAGCATGAAACTGGCAACAGTAACATGAAACTGAGAGCAGTAGCAAGAAACTGGCAGTAGTAGCATGACGTATGCTCTCATCACTTTTTAAAAGTGTCTTCAGATATAGAAAAGAATCCCCACTAAACAGCTGGAGCAGAATTGCCGAAGGAGGCTGTCTATCGCATTTTAAAACGCATGTGAGCAATGGCGAGGAAATGAAAATACTAACAGGTATTCCAGACAAAAGACTTTCTAGCATTTAGAATGAGAAATTTAATATATTATTTCAAATCTTACGAATATATCACAAATGACATTTATGGAATGTTACTTCCATCCCCCTGCCATTGTACATGCCAGGACCACAAATCCCTCCGTTCCTGCCCCTTATGCATGAATTTGTACACTTGATATGAAATTTAAATACAGCCCTTTTCTTTGCCTTCTTGCAGCAAGTTAGAGCAGTATGCACTTTCCTTCAGTTTATACTGATTCCCAATGCATGAACATGCATAATAACAATAACCGCATAGAAGTCCTTGCATAGGCCCTTCTTTCTTATGCATCTTAAATAAATACATATGGACAGACATTGGTTCTATCACCTATATTTTATATATATATATATATATCTTTTAATATCAGGCCCATGTACATGAATGGTGCATATGCTTAAGAAATCTGTTATTCTCACATTTTTTTGTTATTTTTTTTCCTATTTTTTTGCATAAATGTTTGCATTCAAGCATCACTTTTAGAGAGTATCACAAACATACACACTACTAAAATACCAAACGATTGTGAAAATACTTTAACGTCAAAGATACGTTGATTACGTATTAAAGTATTTAATGATAAATACCTACTGAGTATTTACTTAACCCATATCTACATCTGAATCTTCTATTATATCTTCATCTTCTTCGTCTCCATATGACGATGGTGAAGCCGACTCAGGCCGATGTTCGTTCTGGAGGGACACAAGAGAAGACTGTCTCGAAATGATGCTAAGTCCACTACTGGCGCCAACACCACTTCCACTTCTCATCATGGCATTCACTTCCATATCCTCTTCTGGATACATATCCAAACCCATAACGAAATAATCTTCACGCAAATTCAGTTTGGGTTCATTATTTCCCTCAGCCAAATCTAAAGGAGATAAAAGTAGCATTACACACTTGAACTCACACATACTGTATATACTCACAATGAAATCGTAATGTTAGTAATACACTGCCACATAGGTAAACATCTGGGTATCTGAACCCCTACTGCAGGCCACATGTTCATGTAAAGCATCATACTGACTGAGCTACTACAGCAGATACAGATCTACATAGCACATCACAACCAGTGCTTGCAAGAGCTTTCCTTCGTTCTTATACCAATAAGTTAGAGTGTAACAGGCTTGGTGTGTGTATATATATTGTCATGTACTCCAACAACACAACATACACTCCCATAGAGTTTTGGGGTAAAGCCCGGGATCGGCAGTGGCCTTCCTTAGGGTCTCGGGGCTGTTCAACCAGACAGCCTATGGAACGACGACAACAACAACTCTGAACTGATCCCATAAGCTATGAATAGTGCAAATGATAAAAGTAATACCAAAACTAAACATCCATACCAAACCAGGTTATTCTCTTGGTATATTCAAGAGATATTTCTCATAGTAAAATGTGCCTTACTGTATATTTTGCATGCCTCTCTTTTGCCTGCATGTAAAGGCCTCTCCTGTCTTGGATAGGTCTTGATATCCAAGATAGTGATAAGCATGTGCGTGACAGTGAAGCAAGAAGTGATATAATATCTTAAAAGTGAATAAATGAGATAATTCAGATGGGAACAGGATATACCAGGGAAGCCCAAAGCTATAGTTTGAAATACTTGCCTTAGGGGTTGGTCTTGCTTAATATTTGTAAGAACTGACAAACCGATAGCACACTATTATAACAAAATGCAAATGGTTTAATATGGCTACATCACAGATTCTGTGGATAAGAAATATTTGTTTACACTATTTCAGTACCTTTCATAATTGGACACCAATGGGCCTTAGAGATGTGCTGCGCCGCTTAGTAATATGTAAGCCTACTCTATTTGCTACTTTATGGAGAAAGCAAAATTAAAGATGAATAAATCCTTACCTGTTACATAATTTTCTAATGCTTTTGGTACCATGGATTTTGCTCTTTCAAGGTCAGATTGTGAACATTCAGCCCTCTCTAAACCTAAAAAAAAAAAAAATGAAAATTATATTTCCAATACTTCAGAGGTTTTAATCTTATTACAAGTGTAAATTAGTAGACAAGATGAGTAATTTTACACAAGAAACTATTCTAAGGTGTTTTCAAAACAAAAGATGATAATAAAAGCCTACTTACCTAAAGCCATACCCATTCGTTTCAGAACTTCGATGTCATCGTGAATTTCAAAAGTATCATCGAAGTTAAAGAGATACTCAGTTCTGGAAGATAAATAAAGTGTCACATGACGGCTTAAGAGTTAAGAAATGCTTATATATGTTAAATGCAATAACATTATACTAAAATTAACGAAAATCATCAAGAATTTCTTAGAGGGTAAGAAAGTTCCATGAAATTTACCTGTGACAGGAAAATAAAGTGTGAGTTATCGGTCTCATATCCAGATCAGTGATATATACACTAATAATGCATAACCAGACAAAACTAAAAAAAATCGGTGATCATTTGCTTTCTATGCATTATTTTACATAAGTTTAATAATGTCAACATTATTTCTACCCTTAAACTCTTAATACTGTATTATCAACTATTAATCTAATACAATATAAGTTCTGATGAGGTCAAGAATGTGCATATCATGATCTAGGCTATAAGAATAGATGTAAAATAAATGTGGAAAGTGAGGGGATTTTAAACTACCGGTATATGTCTTGCAATTCTTAGTAGAAATCCTAAAATTTATATAAATAAGTTATTGTGTTCAATTTTTCACCAATAAGTTGAAAAGAATTCAATGATCCTGAAAGAGAACAGAAATCTCAGATAATCACTAAACAACTAGTAATAAAATACAGCTAAAAAGGACCCCAAAATTGTACTCACTTGTCACTGGAGATTGCACAATCAATAATTGTTTTTTTGCTTGTATTTACAATTATGAATGGCAACTGGATTGCAGAATTTGGGGATGGTGTCCCACTCACTCTCTCTTCTTTCCTATTTCTTTCAACCAAATTTTTAAATGCAATTTGCTGCAAAGAAAAATATTCCAGTCTAAATGAGCAAATTGTTTCACAAAAGACTTGGCAAAATTAGTAATATCTCGACCATATTCACCCGTCTATATACAAAATTTCATTTTAAATAATATACGAGTCAGGTTTCATAAAGTAACAAATCTGCTTAACAGAAAAAAATAAATGCAGGAAGATAAGCCAAAAGACTTTACTGCATTTTGAACACTACTGAAAATATGCAAACTTGCAAAATGACTCTTATCAGGTATAGAAATCATGATGTGCAAGAAAAAAGAAAATTGTTGTTGTTGTTCCGGTTTTACGTCACGGACTCCCTTTTCAACCAAGGGCTAGGACGGTTGCCTTCTTGCGAAGGACTTGTTTTGGCAGATGTAATCCTTACCCTGAGTGCATGCCCTTGCTAACCTCAGACCGTGACGGGGCACAAACCCTCGACCTGACGCCTCAGAGTCGCAGACGCTACCGTTTGGGTGACTTACAAATTATTTGTGAAAAGATATATAACACTGAGTAAATCGTGGTGATTGAGTTTTCTGGTAAACAGCTGGTGCCTTGACTCAACCACCCCTTTGTAAAGGAGTTTGCAGCCTTTTACATACACTACATAGATAAACCAGACTGATATCCCATCACCTTAACTACCTCTCATCATTTGCTAGTCAGTCATCAAATATCAGAAACTTTACATAGTCCCCCAAAGATCTATTTTATCACCCACAATCTCTAACCTATACATGAAAGATCTGCCCCATCACACTCACCCCAAGTACACATAGCTTCCTACACATGACGTAATAATTCACGAGTGTATATCAATATGCATGTCTGCACAACTGCAAACCTCCTATAGCCCAACATCAAAACAGAACTAACCTGGTTCACCAAGCTAAATCAACTCTCACTCACAAATTGGACAAAAATCACTCAAAAATTAGAAAGCCAAGCAATCACAACCCACACTTCACCATAAACATCCCCTTAAGACACAAACAACTAAATTCCTTGGCATAAAATATGATACATCAACAACATTTAAAGAATATGTCACAAATGTCAAAAGACGTAACAAAATAATGAATAGATATGACTATGTCGCGATGTAATATGCAAGGCCTGCTTACAAGCTGCAGAGCTACTACACCTTCAGATCACTTACACCAAGAAATCAAAGTCTTCGAAGTCAGAGATTACCATGACATGATTTATACACAAATCAGGGATGCAGCTTTCACAAAACTCCACCCATTGCAGTAGATGGCAGAACACCTCCACAAAGCAAAATATATGAAAACAAAATCTAGCACAAAATATCACACAAATACTGTAATTTCTTCCCCCCCAAACTGGCATCACAAATCATATTCATACCCAATTAATTAATTCCACTGGAACTGGGACAAAAATCCCTATACTTTACTTGTAATATGAGATCCTGAAGTTGCTGCGTCTTAAGCTTGATACGCTCTACCCGAAAATGTCTTTCTTTCTCTAGTTTACGACACTCCTGAGCTGAATTTGTCGGGAGTCCCAGCCATCTAATCTCCTTTTTCTCCTTGCTGATGATATTCATCGCCATAAGAACATTAAGAGCATCGTATACTCGTCTCCGGATGTTCTTCTGGTCATACTGCAAAACAAAACAAAAAATGGTCTTGTGATCAAAATATAAACTTTATATTTTACTTCAAAATAGTATAACCAAGAAAGATAATGAATGTATCAGTGAGAGTACATTAAGATCACCCTTCAGCGCCACTTGTTAGTCCTTAGGAAGCAACAAAAACGATATCTCTTTTAGAGTAGCATCTTATTTATTCCTTATTATCATATTTAATTTTTAAGCAATATTATATACACTCTTTATATGTACTGGATGATCATGCTTGACCATAAGACATCGATGTTATCAAAGAAAACTTTCAGGGAAGCCAGACGTTTAATTTAATCACACATCAAAACAATAGTATATATTTGGTAAACTGGAAGCAGAGGGGTCTTTCTTAACTTTCAGACTTTAGGTACCATGCAGATCAGATAATATGAATTGACAAAAAAAGTCTTGAGAAAAAAAATAACCAAGCTGCATCTCTCTCCTTTTGCCATTACTTATTAGTGCAGTTTTACACACTTACCAGTCACGGCGAAGATGGACTGCAAAAGTAAACCATAACATTTTTCATCATAGCCCACCAAAGCCAACAGTGGGCAAAATATCAACAAATATTGAACAGCAGCAGGGCATGAGTATTCCCTGCCCATCCTCACCATCTAATTAGCTGTTGCTTGCCAAGAAAATATTTAAAGGAAGAAAATGAAGTCCTACATTTCTGCATCCCTTATCAGCTTTTGACATGTACAGAATACAAGTTATTTTCCTCCCACTAAAATGAGCAAATCTGAATAATAACCTATCTCACTCTTCTTTAGTCATATGAGCAGACTGCATTCCCATACTTACATTAGCACCATCTGAAGGAGAAGCACATCTGGTAGGATCAGTGAACTCGGACACCAATTCATCTGCAACTTCATTATATGAAGTTGTTCCTTTGGCTTTCACCTTTTCGCACACTTTCATCGAGAAATGCCGTAAACCTTTGCCACCCTTCTCAGTTTTTCTCCTTTTGCTAAAATGTAAATAAAAATTTCAATTGTTTCAAATATCGTTAACACAGTAGTCAGTTCTTAATCAACTCAATTAAGACTAACAATATGTGAATACTTTTCAGAATGAAAGTGATGATGGCTCTTCAAATATTGGTCTTTGTATTAAATTAGGTTAAAAACTACACTGACTACCATTGTAAATCCACATTATAATTACCATGTTACGATCAAATAAATTACGAGATTTGACTATTTTACAAGTCTTAACTGACCAATAATATACAAAAATATATTCAAGAGAAATTTAGTTTATCCTAATATAAACTTCTGTACTCCTCATTCATTCATAAAATCTGCATGACTGGCAATATCAAAGTAATAGTCTCCATAACTTTTAACAAATAGTTCATAAACAAAAGAGCTAATGAAAACGACATTTGATTTAAATAAGTTTAAAGTATTAACTTTCAGACTAATGCAAAATAATGCATATTCTTGTGCGAATTATTCAACAAAGTATAAAATCAGTTACAACTATATACTCATGCATTAGTCAATTTTATGTAAAAGTAAACCCCCTGCATGTTGTTGTTGTTGTTCCGGTTTTATGTCACGGATTCCCTTTTCTACTAAGGGCTCGGACGGTTGCTATCTTGCGAAGGACTTGTTTTGTCAGATGTAATCGATGCCCTGAGTGCATACCTTTGCTAACCTCAGACCGTGACGGGGCACGAACCCTCGACCTGACGCCTCAGAGTCGCGGACGCTACCGCTTGAGCCACGGTGACTACTACAAATGTTTTATTTTAGTAATAATTGCATATATCATGTCCAAATGTATTGTGCACTCTTGAGTAATGTAGGAGAAAAAATTATATACTTCATCTAAAAGTCAACCCTAATTTTTTTTAGAATGCTCTTCCTTAAATTAATACAATTTAATGCTGGGCAATAGAGTGCAATTCATTTTTTTTTTTTTTTTTTTTTTTTTTTTAGAATAGTGCTAGGATAAGTGCAGTGGGAGGGTTTTATATAAATGAGGAGTTGACTATTCTCTGCCTTCCATAGCTCATTCTGTAATTCTGATTTATTTCTTTTCTCCTGGGGTAAAGGAAATGAATTCTGCCAACGTGTCATTTTCCTCCCAAGAACTGTCAAGGCATAAGGGGGTGTTCTGCTTGGTAAATTCTACAAAGAACCATAGAAGCTACACCTAAATAGGATACCAACCATCAATATGAATAAGGCACTACTGGCTGTAGCACTGAGGGTGTAAATTAAATAAAAAGTCTGTCTGCTACCAGAAAAAGCAAATATAATTTACACAGGGTTTCTGAAAGTATATATGGTTTTACAGCGAGTGAGAGAAAAACAAAGAAGACCGCTAGTATGCTTACGAGAAGAGTAGGTCTAAAGGTGAACAGGTGTGCGCTTTGACTCGGACACTGTCCTGGCACCATCAATAAGGCTTGAAAATTACTCAGTGACATTATTCAAAGCCTCTACAGGACTGGGCATCACACATCTCAATTTCTCCATTTTCCTGGCTTACCTGATGAACATTCTTCACAGAGTAACTATATCTAAAACTATGAGTGATTTACAAATCAATGCAAGAATTTGACGGTCTTGCTCACCTCTCCACTCCATAATCAAAGTCAAAATCGTGCCTCTTTCGGGCACCGCTGTGGTCTAAGATGGGCGTCGTTATTAGACTTTTTGGAGGCGTGGAACTATGTTGCTGCTGATGATGATGAATATGCTGGTGCTGCTGCTGTGTCTGTGTCTGCTGCTGCTGCTATGATGGTTAGATAGAAACTCTTAGGCCATCAATATTACCCTACAGTATAACATAACAAAGTCACAACTTATAACACTGTACGCTATAGAAATCACACCAGTACTTACACCCTGGTGAGCGGACAAGGAACCAGTCTGCGTTCGAATAACGACAGGCGAATTAGACAGGGAAGATCTGCCCGATGTAACGACAGTGTGGTGTTGTTGATCTACAATTTTCAGAGGTGATTTGATCTGAGCATTATTTACTGGTACAACCATTTGATTGCTCCCTAAGAGAATGGGAAACAAAAAAAAAGCATAATTCAGGACAAGCAGGGTTACATGAACGTTAACTTTAAGTGGTTTTTATCATAGCCTCAACTAACAAAATATACAGTATTAACCCAACGCATGAATATATTCAACTATACACTACTTCATGATAGAAACACTCCAACTTCTACATACATCCAACTCAGCATCCCATGGCTTGATATCAAGAGGTATATATCAACAACCATAACATATGTCTCCCCCTATTATTATGCTACCTTCCTCTTAAGAATAAGATCTTAATATGGTTACTTATTAACCTTCAATAAACTGGTTATTATTTAATACTGCTTTTAAAAGTATCACAAATGATAAATTATACATACGTTATTATGTAAATAAAAAGATGGACGCAAAGGCACCATTTCAATCGGATGAAAAATGAAACAATGCAAAGTTGACGTTATTAATTAAGTGTACATTATTAAATTTATCAAAATCAACTCAATCGTATTTGAAGACATGGCTCACTGAAAATATATTTCAATACATTCTAAGTGCAAAATAAACTAGTATGACCAGCACATTATAAAATAAATTAATTCACAAACACCAAACAAACAATCATGTATTATAAACACTTACTTATTGTTTGAACATTATGTTGACCTTGTTTAGCAGGAATAGCTATGATCTGACCTGAGGGCAACTTACTTGTTTGTAATACTGTCTGTCCCTGTAAACAGAATTATTTTCATTGGTTAAAATGTAGGGAAATTAGTACAATTATTTTCCCATATAATCTTATCAGAAATATTGCCTTAAGGAGAGAAACATAATATTTAAGTCCTTCAAATTTGAGCAAAAATACCTTTACTTTTTAGGGTTCATGGAATCTCATGTTACACTTAACACGCAATACAAATGGTTAGTTCCAAGGTCACTGAGGGAATAATTATGAAAAGATATACTGTATCTCGACTTAGGACCCTTCAGTATCTATTCAATCTTTCAGAAATTGCTAGCTAGGTTGCTATGCAAATAAGAACATCTTCATATAAAATAACTATTTTTATTTGTGACTCGTTAACTCTATATGCTTAGGAAATCCATATTTGATGCTGTTCTATAACGATATTAAGGTTACATAACAGCTCCACACTGCAAAGCACTAATTTTTCTTAAATGAAAGTGTAATTAGGTTACATTGAGCTCACACAACAACAAAATGACACGTGCCCACCTGTTCATTGGAAGTTTTGACAAATGTAGCTTTGATATTACCACTAGAACCACCAGCTCCTACACCTGTCAAATGGATAGGCATTTGCCCACCTTTGCTTCCCATGACTTTGATCATCTGTGGTTGGCCACCTGTAAAGGTAAACATAGCAATATAAATTCACACTAGAAGTAAGCATTAACTGATCTCATACAAGAATATGTACAAATTATACTCTCTGAGTGTGCGCTCATCTGCATTTATTTTTAACCAAATTGTCTTTAAAGGAATGAATCCTATCCTGTACTCATAGCTCCCCATCTCCAGATCAGTTTTTTTTAACTTATATACAAAGCTTTACAGTCACAAATACATAAGATGGTCTCCAAAATACCCTCAGATACACTTACGCAATATGCATGTGACACTTTCTTAAATCACGGTGATCATCGTGTTATCACGTTCATTACGCACACAAACTTGACTTCTAGTAATATGAGAACTCTTTAAACACCTCTTAAATGAAATATAACTTTATAAAAATTTTAGAAACAATTACCCAGCCAGCCAATGTATTATGCAACTAATATAGCAGCAATTATGCAAAACAAAAATGACGACACTAAGGTTCATGACTACTTTATAAGTTAGTATGGTATTGAGTACTGTTAGATGGTCTTGGAACTTGAGATGGTAAATACCACATTGGGCAGAATGACTAAGTGAGAGATAGCCTATGACTCTACCAATGAGATATTCTTGCATATATGAAAAAATAGAATTCTAAGGGAGGGAGATATGTGCTACTTAATGCACAATACTCTTGCTCAATTTAAACTACTAAGGCGACACAAAATAAATGAATCTCAAGTAAGTGCATACGCCCTTGCAGAGACTGTGATCGAGTTCTCCACATATTACGACACAAGATAAAGTCAATATTCACCTTAAAACACTTCCTTTTTTACAGTTAGAGGAGTGATCATCAATTCTGGGCCTATCATTTTTGTTCAATATTTGTCCGCATTATAGATAATCACTTCTAAAGAATAGTACTGTGAGACTTTTATACTCAGAACATATTCAATACATATAGATTGTATTCTGCAGATCATCTAACCTAAGGCAAAGACAGAGACAGAAAGAATTTGACATCTAAGGTCTCTACATTATCTCAACATCTTCAAAAGATCTTGCTAATTACTTCTATTTCCTATTTAGTTTGTCAGTCTCTTAAATAATTATAAAGAAAAATGCAACTGTATTCCTTAAAATTAAATTAAAAAGTCAAGAGATCCTTGTAACTAACAGCCAATTCCAAATTCAAACATAAGCTGCAAAAATATATCAATTATTACTTCTGCAATGACTCTGAATTATGCATAGTTGACAATGTAACTAAGAAAAAGACCATTCCAATGATGTCTGCATCCATAGAGTAATTGCATTACCTATTATGTCACTCTAGTCCTAGTTTTATCCTATATTTGTTAATGGAAGCAAGAATCATAGTCAAATTATCTAAAAACTTCCAATGAGCTCTGTACATGATGTACTGTATACACTCAAATGCTTTGAAATTATTTACAACAGGTTTTCTAATAAACAAGTGTCATGAAACCGGAAATACAAAGCAGCCAAGATTGTACAAAGATTGGTAAATGACTGACACTGCTTTCCAAAGGTGGCAAGGTACACACAACTGGTAGGTAATACTGAAGCAAGTCTGGACTAGCACTCGACCACGTCAAATTGTAAACATACAAGTATATAGTTAAAGGATTAGTTCAATTTCCACCAACTAAAATAAAGAACTGGATAGTTAACATGTACTCTGTACGGTTCACAAGTAATCACTGCTGTTTCAGAACCTGTTCCATTTTCAGTACTTCATGTTAAGTATGTTTCTTACATATACAGTATTACATTCATGCCTTCAGTAACCATGTAAAGAACTGCCCAGATCAACTGTGTATGAATAACTATAACTGTTATTTTTAGTAATTTACCGGTATTTTTCCAGTCATTATATTCTAATGGGGAAGAGTAACAATAATTGAACTGGATAGCAGATATTATCTCTCAGTTTGCAATAGGAGAGTCAGAATAGCAGTTGAATAGATTCCCAAACAGGAAATCATGGGTTTAGAAGCTGGTATTCATACTGCATATACTATTAGATACCGTAAGGACTTGGGAGCTGTTTGGCCTGTTATAGATGATTAGGCTGAGCACGCAATGAGCAGCAGGAAACAAGAATGTATCATTAGTACATACTCTCTTGGTTATATATTTTCAATATGCCAATATTATACTGGTAGATACTAAAGTTGGTTTCTGTCCTAAGTATATTTTTACAATTTCACACTTCTCTTCCAACAATATTTTAAGCTGTTTAGGTAGGCACTGATTTTATAAGACTTTTCATCTATTTATAAATAATCGCCAATGAATATTTTTGGATATTAATTTTCTATTTAATGCCTTTAAATATCTAGGCAAGATCTTATTTCTGTTGTCTCCCATTAGCACTGTGGTTCGTATGTACACGCACTGCTGGCCTGTGTATAAGATGTTAGCATGCGATTTCAGATAATAGAGTTAATGAACATGTGTCAACTACTTGGTTTTGCATTCAGTTCAGATTTGCATCATATGATTACCAGAATAGCTTCGTCTGTAATGTGCTCTTTTAATTATAATCAATATATTTCAGTCTTATAAGCATTAATGAGAAGTGTTAACTTCCTTCTTTCTCAAGGCATTTTACCAACAAAAGTCACTCCATTTCCATAAAATAATTAAGATTAATTTTCGACTTTCTTGAGTCTGATTCATTCAAAACACACCAAAAACAAAAGAAAAACAAACTTTCATCTCCAAATATAAGGGTGAAATCAAACTTTTTTGCGTGAGTGAGACACCGGGACAGGCAAAAACTGCTGTAATCAATAAGGGCCTGGGCACAAGAAAACACCAAGAAGAAGGAACAGAAAAAGGTTAAGAACAAGGCAGAGGACCCAGAGATAAGGAGGACTAGACCCAGAGAAGATGATAGATCCGCTTTTCGAAGGATGATAGGTCATAAGAATTAGGAAATACAGAAGGAGGAAGAGAGTTTGAGTCTGGAGGTAGATGGGAAGAAGCAGTCGCTGCACCGACCAATCCGTGAGCTACAAATCTCCACACAGTACCTGTGAGATGAGGCCGCTTGGTGAATGCTATGCGGCCTCAGCAGTGGGGGAGGGATGCAACTCGCCAACTCATCAGAGCAGCGATACAAAAGAGAAAGGGCAGATACCTTACGGCAAAGAGAGAGAGAATCCAGATTAGAAGTATGAGACGGATCATTCATGAGTCTAACTGCCTTAGATTCAACCTTATCAAGGAGATAAGTATAAGAAGAAGCACCCCAGATGTGTGAGCAGTATTCTAAGCAGGGACGGATAAGACCTTTATCAAGTTTAAGTAGGCGTAAAGATAAAAAGTAATGACGGCAAACGAAACAAAGACCCTAATTTTCATAAAGATTTAGAAATCTGGATTATGTGATTCCTCCAAGACAAGCTAAAGGCTATATGGATTCCTATGTTGATAGAATTAGGAGGGTAAATTTCGTTAGTTTCGAAGACAATAGGATTATCAAGAGGAGAAGAAGATAAAGAGATAGCCAAAAACTGTCTCAGAGGCATTGAATTTAACTAAATTTTGAGTGCCCCACTCGGATACCCTCTGCAAATCGGAGTTGAGAGTAGAAGAAAGAGTGATACGAGACTGATTATCAGTAGCAGATGAAGGTTGTGAAGAAAAGGCAGAGGAAAGTGAAGGGTAGAATCATCAGCAAAGGCATGAAGAGAGAAAAATGGGGATTGCAGAAGATCATATTGAAGAGACATATAATAATAATAATAATAAGACTTTATTTCCAGACATACATTGGGTGAAAGAACAGAGCCCTGTAAACACCACTAGTAACAGAGAAAGGGCTAGATGTCGCACCATCAACTACTACAGATATAAAACGGTCAGAATGAAAACTGGAAATCAGAGAACAGAAACGAGTAAAGCCATAGGCAGGGAGTTTGGCCAACAGAGCCTTGTGCCACACTCTCAAAAGCCTTAGAGATATCAAGGGCGACAACAAAGGACCCCCCATAGTTCCTCAGAGAAGATGACCATACATGAGTAAGACAGGAAAAGCTTTCCTTGCCTCTCCAGTTCAAATGAGCGGGTAAAGATTCGTTTTATAAACCTCCGCTAACTTGACTCGAATTTGAAATTATTGAAGGGTGCCTAAAACGAATCTTCACCACTGAGCAACACTGAACAAGTAGAATATTACAATGAAATATGACCTGAAGCTCCAGCGCCTGCTACATATTTGTAATCATAATTACATTATGCTAATGCAACATCACAAATACCAGGCATTTAGAAACTGATGATAATCCACTCTCATTTGGTATATATTTACTATTTCACCCGCCTATCTATAAATTAAATTTCTTTCCTATTGAATCCTAGGTGTCTTTAACCAATCTGACCTTCAAACCCGTCGGAAATTATTCCTAACCTAACTTGACTTTTACTTAACCTAACCTATCCCAAGCTAACTCACGTTTACATAACCTAACCAATCCTGTTACCTTTACCTAACCTAACCTAACTTTTACCTAACCTATCCGAAGTTAACTTACTTTTACCTAACCTAACCTTACTTTTACCTATGTAACAAAAGCTAAACACGAGCAATTTACGACAAATTTGAAGGTCAGATTCGGAGAAAAAAAAATTTCTATCGTCGACCTCTAATAAAACAGCAAAAAATATTCAGGCATGGGACGGGTGAAATTGTAAAAAAAATAAAAATAAAACCGATTAAAGATATTTGGAGTAAAGTTAGAGAATCGAGAGTAAAAATTACGATTTATTTTTTCATGACAATTTTTACCATTAGGGTCAGGAATAAGGAGCGTAGTGATGTTGTGATGATTATGTGCCATCCTGGGTATCAGTGCCACCGCAGACAGAAGACCCCAAAAGAAATCCAAAAACAGAAAAATTAATCCTTCGGTTATAAACAAAACTTATTTTGCGGTCACCCGACCTCCAAAAAATGGCGAGATTCACATCTTACACCATTTTCCTTGACCTCTGAATGACTTCTTCAAACTCTGGGAATCTTATGGCACTCGTCACGAATGAAATGGCACTCTAACGACCCTCTGAAGTTCATTAATTAAATGAAAATAATAGAGGCACTTCTCCCAAACACTCTACGAGAGGATAATCTTGGCGGTGGTCACCCGTTCGGCCTTGCCATTGGTGGAAAGAGATCACGTGATCCCTCCCCCTTCCCCCACCCAAAACTGAGATCCTCATTGGTCCATTCTGGTCACGTGGACTATATAGATGTGGGGGGGATCGGGGAGGAATATCGTGGAACGGAACGGAGACAGTACTGTAATAGATGATGATGATATAATAATAATAATAATAAATAATAATAATAATAATAATAATAATAATAATAATAATAATAACAGAAAGTAAAACAAAAACACCACAAGTAACAAACAGTAAGTCCTTTAATAATAATAATAATAATAATAATAATAATAATAATAATAATAATAATAATAATCAATAATAATTAAAATCGCTAATGGTAAAATAAAACAAAAACAAAAAAATATTTCTAAGATGCTGTCGCAAGAATCAATAAAATTTTGTGCAATGAATAATGATTACATTAAAAGATTATGTATGATGTGGTTTCCCTTCGATAGCTTATCCCCTTCTCATGGAAACACACCACAACTATGGAAGGGATGCTAAAATAAAACACTGATATACAGTTCCCTGAAACGAAATAGAATTTAATTGACAGTATAAGTAGCTGTACACTAGCGAACATGGAGGAGAGTGGATATGAATAATATTCATAGAGTATTTAATACAGTCTCCAGTAAACCTTGTTTAATATTGGAATCATTAGTTTTGTGCTCTTCTAACCAAAGCGGTATTGTGGAGAATTCATTAGTGACGTCAGGCTCCGAACAAACCAATGAGATGATATGTCCAGTGGCGTTCTCAGTTGGAGTACATTGCACTTTCAAGTGCCCTAAAGTGTCATAATAATCTCGAGGAATACATTGCATATATAGATATGAAAATGTCTAGTTTAAGTGAGCCTGTATTAAAGAGATATGTGTTTCAAAATCATTATTTCTATAACAGTGTTCACACTCTTGGGAATACGTGCTCAGCCTTCAGGGCTGCAGTGAAAAACTCACCCCCCTAGGTTGCAATGACAATAGGTGACTTTAACAAGGATCAAGAGAACAACTCCCTGGCCACCCCCCACTAAGCCATGCAGAAACTGTGGGAATTTACACGTCGCTAAGAGAGCCTGCCCTGCCAAGGGCGTTACCTGCCACAGATACCAGAAGGAAGGACACTTCAGGAAATGCTTCAGGATCAGGAAGAAGGCCTCTTCTGAGGAAGTATCTAGTGCCATAGTGGTAGCGTCCACCATGTCCCCCAACCAATCCTTGCAGTGTCCATTATCCTGTCCAGTGGAGGAGGTGCTTCCCGCCATGGCTGTCGCCAACATGGGGCTACAGGTACGTGTAGTGGGTGTTCCCTGATGTGAACATTGCAGCTTCTCTCTGCACAACTCATGCATCATCCATGTTTGAAAGAAGTTGTGGGGTACCATCTTGCTGTGTCTGGGCTCTACAGAGTGTCCCTTTTACCATGGATGATAGGTCATAGTTAAGACGTGTATTTTGTAGAGTCTGCCACATAGCTGTGCTTATCTTTGGAAGCTTGTAAGATCCTGGGCTGGTCTCCGACTCCCTCCTGCAGCTTATATCTACAGCAGCCCCCCTTATTGATTATGGAAGTGATAAGTAACAATCCCAAACTGGATTCATCTGTTTCTATTCTCTCCCACTTTTTCTTTGCAATCTTCTTTGCATTTACTGCTTCTTGCACCTCTATATTCCACCACCACTCTTCTCTTCCATCAGAAGGTATCCTCCCTGTTGGCATTCCCAACATTGCTCTGCGAGCTCTAAGCAGAATTTTACTAGTTTCTTCTATCATCATTTGCAGTCTCCCCTTGTCTAACCTGCTCCAGAATTTCTCTTTTAAAACCAAAGTTTTTTTTTTTTTCCAGTGCATACAAATAGGTAAATTCAAGGACAAATCATCACCAGTATTAAGGTGGTACCGACCTGTACTATGAAGACCTGGAAGTATAAAGGATCTCCGCTCACTGCTTGAACGAGGAATAAACACACTGTGGTGAGCTTCACTCTTGGCTTGCTCCTTTCAGATTATGGATAGTTTGAACTAGGAATGACACACTGTAGTGAGTGACGCTGTCCAATTTTACTCCCAATTTCTAGCTTCATTCTTGGACTGTTTTTAAATTAAGTCAAATACTTGTGCTCTAGACTTATGAAATGGAGAATATAAACACATTGTCTATGGTTTTAAATATTTAAGCGAGGAGCTGCCCCAAGACCAGAATTAGAGCCTACAATACCAAGATAATCCATCAGTGGACTAGAGTCCTATCAAACTGTGCCACTGAAGGGCTAAAAGGCGGTTTACACGGTCAAACGGTTCGTCGAACGCGGTTAGACAGACAAGTGTTTGAAGTGATGTTCGAACGTGTGAACGGGGTATTTGGTTGTCGAACACGTTCGACAACCAAATACCCCGTTCAAACGTTCGAACATCACTTCAAACACTTGTCTGTTGAACCGCGTTCGACGAACCGTTTGATCGTGTAAACCCCCTTTAAAAGAAGTGAGATAACACTCTGTCAACTACTAAAACTCGGAATCAAACAGCTTTGTGCCCCTGCTCATTTTACCCCCATTTCCCAACCCCATTCGAGGCTTGCTTACACATTTTATTAAATTCTATGTGCCCGTAGACATCTAAATTACTGATATAAACATAAAATGAATCAATGCCCCTGACCAAGATACGAAGCTAGATCACAATGGAAATCTAACAGTGTACATAAGGCTTTACCCAATGTACCCTAAAGGTCTAAAACAAACAAGAAATCTCTCTGCTAACTACTAGAATAGGACTGAACACACTCTACTGAGTGTCTCTGTGCATTTTACCCTCACGTCGCAACTTTACCCGAGGCTTCATCATCTTTTTTTTTTCTGTTGCAGTGGTCCCCAACCTGTGGTATGCAAACACCTGGGGTTCGCAAAGGTGGTTTTTGGTGTCCATAAGTGATCTTTAGATTTTCAAGAGGCTACAGTGTATTCCATTGAAATAACACTTAGAGTAATGATAAATTCTAAGGATTTTAAAGCTGCTTACAAATGTGCAGGAATAGTCACCTTTTCTTTACATACATAAATAAAACGCAGGTTTTAAACTTAAATATATAAGTATACTATATGTTAAAATTTATTTTAAATATTATTTAACTCAATATGGTGGTATTGGCTGTATCTTATTTATCACTGGCACTGATGATTGTTCATGATGACAGACACCTAAGGACAATCTGATGGGGCAATTTGACTTTCAGCCATGAACGATAGATTAGGCTTTGGAGCACTACATTATGAAACTGATGATGGGAATAAATCTTATTTTATTAATTGACGAATCTTTTTTAAACTGTAGCATATTATTTTTCAAATACAAGCGTATCTTGAAAGAGTGGAGTCGAGTGCAGGAAAGACAACATATCATATTCATGACTTTATAAGAAATTAATATATATATATATATATATATATATATATATATATATATATATATATATATATATATATATATATATATATATATATATATATATATATATATATATATATATATTTTTTTTTTTTTTTTTTTTTTTTTTTTTTTTTTTTTTTTTTTTTTTGTGTAATGCCTTTGTCATCATCATAATATTTAGATATATAATATGACGAATTTCTGTATTTAAGGGGTAAAAAGTTCATGCAATATTTTTCAGCATTTTGTTCGTGATATAAATTGTTGTTATTTTAGTAAATGTTAATTTAATTTAGAGAGAGAGAGAGAGAGAGAGAGAGAGAGAGAGAGAGAGAGAGAGAGAGAGAGAGAGAGAGAGAGAGAGAGATACTTCATAACAACCTACTAGTTTATGGAAAGCCGTACTAAAGGCCGCATACTCATTGTGTATTTTTTTTCGTAACGTGATCGGGGAGCCGTACCAAAGGCACATTCACTGTATTATTATTGTTACTCTACCGATTAGACAATTTGTGTTCGAACTAAGAGAGCAATGGTTGTGGTGGGTTTTCCCATTGCAAAATTAGTTACGCTTGTAATAAAGCAAGTGTCAAAGCCACTGGCAACCATTGCCAAAAACAGAGCCAAGAACAATCATTTTTTCAGGACATATGTCTTGATGCCTCCTGCACAGTGTAAGCCTCTCTCTCTCTCCTCTCTCTCTCTCTCTCTCTCAAAATGCCATTGTAGTTCAGTTATGTAGCTGTATGGGCACCCAAATTCATCCTATTATGTTATGTCACGCTTCAAATTTGAGTCAGGGTAGGTTAATTGTGTTAGATTAGGCTTGTTATATAAGGTTAGGTTTTAGTCCGAAGAAAGAAGGGGTGCATAAAACGAATCTTTAACCTGAGGGCCACGAGCATTTCATCTCAAACTAACTTAATTTAAACATACCGGTAAGTAATTAAGATGGCTCAAGAGTGCTTTAGGTTGAAGTAGTGTGTATTGTCATCTGTGATTAAGAAATGCCAAGATCCTCCCATGATATGGATACTATTGACAAAATATTCTAGCTTTCTGTATAGTTAAATAGATTTCTAAGATTTCAGAGTTAGGGGTGTAATTAGAATATATTAGCATTCCTAGATACAGTTCCAAAAGTAGGGCCGGATTTGGGTAAGGAGAGGCTATGGGTTCTTCTCCCTTTGATACCCCTCCCAATCCCCCACCTTCACTGCTGGAGGAAGATGGAAGTAACCTTGTTTTATGTGGCACTGGGAGCCTCAGTATGGGGGTAGATGCAGACAGAGTGTGGCTGGAGACTTTTGGTTGCAATAGGTCATCAGTAAGTGTCACATAAACATCAACTGGGTATGTTTCCGTCATCAGTTCAACGTCTTTCTGGTTTTCCTCCTTGGATGGGGGTCAGAATAGTAAGGAAAAACATTGGTGCAACATCATTGTCCACAGTAACGTTTCTGCCCAAATTTGTTTCAAGTGCATCTAGTATAGAAATAAACTATTTTATCCTTTAATTATCTCTTGAAGAGAATTTATGTAAAGCATCATGTGCCCTCCCATAATTTTCTTGACGTTTCTTTAAGCTCTTTTTTTCTTCTTATGGTACTTCTGTAGTTCACATTGAGCAAGGTGGCCATTGCTAGTTGTTAGCAAGGTGGCCATTGCTTATTGCTCATCCTCTGATATTGCTTATAAATTCCTGATGTGAAATGTGCAAACTTGCACAAGTACTGAGTAATAAATATAAATTATGAATGAATTTGCTGATCTTCTTAACATGACCTGACATACATGTCCAAAAAATGCAGAATATAGACACAAAACTCTAGCACGCCATATTATGCAACAGATTGTTAGCATGAAGCCTGGTATCGCCCTACACATTGTCATTCGAACACAAATACCTAGGACATCAGTGATTGCATCATAATCTTCTAAAACAGCTACATAAGCTTTCGCATATGCCTTCCACCAAGTATCTGATAAATATTTAGTTTCTTTTGACTGGGGATGCAAAAGCGATTTCAGAACTGCCCATCTCTTTGTGGAGGGTGAAGAGAATGTATTAGTTACATTGATAATTCCAAAGTAGTTCACTGCATCTATGCAGCAGTCAAAAACTGAATGCACCATATTTAATGAGTGACCAGGTAAAGAACTGGATCTTAAAATTTTTTCTCTGATGATTTTTTTGTTGCAAACTTCTGTACCTAAGAGCCATGCTGGCAATATTGTCATAAGACTGTCCATGGCATTTTTTAAAGGTACCTTAAAGTTCAGTAAGAAAAGGTGACGTTTCACAAAATGCTATGCACTTTATCCCCTCAGCCTCTCCACACAACTGTGACTTAATGTATATGGTATTAGCTATGTAACATGTCTTGGACTTTCTCCAGGTTATTAATATGTATTTTCAAGTGAGATTCCTGTAGGGTGCTGCATATTCAAGCTTGGGCCTTATTGAAGTCATCTTAAAACTTGTAAGAGTTTCTTTATCCATATTTCTGAAGGTCACCCTCATGTATGCTAAGAAAGCATGAACTGCCTTCACTATAAAACTTATATGCAAAAAAGTTGACTATTCAAGACGTTGATAATTAGGTCTCTTTCACTTGCTGTCTTAAAGTTCTTTTCCTGTTAATGAACTCCCAAATATGGGTTTCCAAACACCCATACCCAGTCTCATTGCTATGTATTCTGAGGCACTGAATCTCATTACCCCTCATTTGACAAGTCCTGCAAACTGTTGAAATCTTTCTACTGAGCACTCTCCCAAGTTGGTATTTGAAATTTAAATATTGTGTACTTACTAACAGAAGGTGCCCCTTGAGTGCTTGAAGTCCGTATCTCAAGAGCAAGCTGTGCTCTTCCACTCCCTTTCTTTTCGCTCTTCACATTGTAGCATGAAGACTCCTGTTGAAATGCTTAAGGTTAGAAACTTAAAAATAAATATTGACGTTGAAAATAAAAAAAAATGAGTGCGTATGGTTTGTGTTTTCTGACTGATGTGTACAGATAATAGTTCTATTCGTTTCAAGTTTAATGGTTTTGCATAAAAACTTTGAATAACTTGAATGTATATAGTAGTAAGTGATTGCATTATTCATTTGAACTGACTATTTGTCGCCATCGAAAAAACTAGCTGATGAGGGAAGAAATGTAGTTAAAGATCAAGCAAGACAATTAAAGAGGCAATCAAAATAAACTTCTGGAAGAAGGAAAATAGCAAAAAGGAAAGATATTGGATTTGGTTGCAGTGACTTATCTACATTATTGTATATGCTAAAACACAAAAAATTCTTTCATGTAAACAACACAAAGAGGGTTATAGATACTCTGTTTAATTGTAAATTAATCATTATAGTATTTGAAAAACTGCACCGAGCAAGGGAACACAGGATTGGCATCCATGAGTATAAAAAGTATCTTTTTAGATAGTCTGTAGAAATTCTCAGATAGCTCTTAATTGCTCTGTATTGTTTTGGATCTTTTGCTTTGCCAATTTTTTCCATTTTTTCCTCTGTCAAATAAAATACGTTTGTCAAGAACATAGAAGTAGCTATGAGAAGTTTTCTACTCTTATACTTGCTAGGGTTGAAATATTTGGCAAAAGTGGAAGAATTAGCATATATAAACTATCTAGCATTTTTTTCTTTAAAGCTGTGTGTTATACGTCATATGTCAGAATTAGTAATTAGAGTCCTCTTGTGTTGCAGGTGAAATATTAGTACAATATTAACCTCTGAAGGAACGTTAAAGATATGCCTCCTGTGTTTCCTCTTGCCAAACTTGCCTTTCTATTTGTTAAACAAGTTGCTCGTCCTCTATCTAGCAGAATTAGAAGAGGTGCTCTTAAGAGTGCCGTCTTTAAGGAGAAGATATGCTTGCCTCCAGCCAGACGTATGTAGTAATTAGTTTTTTCACCCTGCAGTTTGTCTAATTATACCTAATTTTCTTTTTCTCTGTGTATCTTTCCAATCATATTATCCATCTCCAGAGAGAAGATATACTATACAGTACTTACCTCTGGCCACACATATGTAATTATTAGTGATTAACTCTATAATCCAGACGATTATTTTTGTTTTTCCTTCTGTTTTTATAATAACGTTACTCTCTAGCAAAAACAGTTTTTAGCAATGGTGATTAAGTAAAAATATTTGTATCCCCAGAGCTTTCGAAGTTTAAAAAACCCTCTTTCAAGGAACTACCCGATTTAACAAATGAACCAGTATTCATGTAAGAAGTAAAATAAAGATGCATATTTTAGTTGTGGTCCACTGAAAATGAAATCATTATTATTATTATTATTATTATTATTATATATATATATATATTTTTTTTTTTGCAGTATAGAGCTGTATATTTATGTTAAAGGATGATCCACTCCATTAAAACATATATGCAAATACACACACACACTAAAGAATTAAAGAGTTGATCACTAGATGGGAGTAATTCTCTTTCCTCTTTTGTACTAACTGATCATCATTCCATTACATTTAAAGCTAAGGCTTCTTCACCTTGATAAGTAAAGATTAAAATTATTACTTAATCGTAGTCTTCCCTTGTGTTTGTGAGAAGTAAGCCAGTGCAGTTGTCTCACTTCTTACGTGATATCAAGCATACACAGTTCGAAAATGTACAAGACAAAATATATAAAAGAAAATATAAACATTCAACACAAGTAAATTTAAGTACATTACAGGAGCCTAGATGATTTAAAGTATACTGTATAGGACATTGGGAATAGGTCATATGCAAAGTATTGAGACTTTTATCTAAGTATCATCCTTGAATTGTGACTTATGAGGACAGTGATGGAAAAATGAAATGCATGAGTTGGGGATAACTGTAATGGATGTTATGCTTCTGGGCTGGGACATAGGCTCATTGTAGTTCCTATAGGACATAATTGGCCAACCTTGTCAGGAGGAAGAAAAAAAAAAAAAAAAAATACAAACAAATTACCTCAAACTCAAGGTGATGTAAATAAGCTTATGACACCATGTTTGGAAGTTTTTGTGCCTCTCCCCAAAAAAAATGTTGGAATTGCAGGGAATAGGAAATCTGTCAGTCAGGCTTGAAGAAATTTTACATATTTTGCATTTGCAAGCTTCATAGATATGCTATTATTAATGAGTGTGCGTCATGATAGCTGATGTTTAACATTCCCAAGTGAAAGGAACCTGAAATAAGACAGGAATATAAAAAGGCATCTAATTTAATATAAAATTACATATCACAACACCAATTGAAAATGCAAATCAGGGCCCTAAAACATTGAATTCCCCATAAGAGGCATGATTGATAATCATTACTATATTTTTTGAGGTGTTGCTTTTTAAACGTGCCCATATATATAACAAATCTATTAAAATAAAGGACCTTATTTAAAAAAAAACCCCTGCAATTGCTTGTTTGATGAAAAAGCTTGCTCTCTCTATCATAACGTCTTTAATTTTATTTATTACTGTTTCCATGTGATCAACTGCATCAAAAAAATATATTAGGAAATTTGAAAAAGACCTTAAAAATCTACTTGAGTGGTCAGACAAATGGGTAATGATATCCTAGACTTCAATATGTAAAGTAATGAGAATTGGCAGGAGTGCAAGAAGGTCCAAGTTTGGGTATTCAATAGCAAGAGCAGAACTTCAAGACTTTGAAAATGAAAAAACCTAGAGGTATGTGTAGGCAGATTTGTCTCTGAAATGCATATTAATGTTCTTGTAAAGGCAGTGTATATTTTTTTAGCAAACATGAGGGTGGTCGTCAAGCATATGGACAAAGTTGCACTTGAAAAAGCATATAAATAAATAGGAGAAAGTTCGAGACATGTGTCAAAGTTGGTCTAAGAGATACATAGTCTCAGTTATGATGAAAGGCTGAGGCTGCGGGAGTTAGACTTACCATTACTCGACGATAGAAGGAAAAACTGGGAAATATTAATAACTCATAAAGTAACTGCTACCCTTGAAGAAATCCTCTTACTAGGATGCAAGGTCAAACACCAAAAAATACGCAAATGGTTATTGTATTTTACCCTCTCCCATTCATATTATACATACTGTACATGGAATTGGATGAGGAAACTACATAATGTTTAGATAGTTTAACCTTCCATACTACATTATGTATACTGTATATGATTAATCTCATTTAGATATGAAGTTGTTAGTTTAGAAATAAATTTTTTTCATTGTTGGCAAGTTGCTCAAATACAGTACTAATTTTTCACTCAGAAATTTGTCTAGCTCGTACCGAAATGTTAAATCAACGTAGCACAGTAGGATTCCCAGTTTAAATTTGCATGTAGTAGTCAGCTATCAAGAAATGAATGATGTAATATTATAAGTGCGTACTTGGTATTTGCCATCCAGGCATATTTGGCAAGGGCTTGCCATATGGCTATAAGTATATAGATTGTACTGTATATCTTTTTAAAACAGAGGTAATCTTTCACTTATGGATTCAACGAAAAAAAAATTACAATTCGCAGACTGAATAACCCCCACATTATAGGAATGGTCATAGTTTTACATATAGTAACTTTTAGATTCCATGCAATTATTAGCTTCTTATTAAGTAGTTATACATTAATGTATGGTTATATTTGTCTTTTCTTATAGTTTATCACTGGTGTGAAGTGCGCATGAAAATGTATGTGATGAATATTGGCCATACAAAAGAAAGTGCACCTATTCCAAGACTAAATGAAGAAGCAGCCATTGAACTAGGTGCTAATTTATTAGGTAAGTTGGAAAAACCGACTTTTTTGTTTTGTAAAAGGTATTAGGCATTGCAATTTCGAGTCACTTCAGATTCTCTTTATATTAGGTGTGTAGTTAATGAAATCAAGGGCAAAAATGAAGAGGAATGATACATGACTTTGTTTCTGAACCTTTCACCGAAGTGCAATGAGCAATATTGTGGAAGGGTTTTCATCACTGTTATATATTAGCTCTCCATTGTTATTGCATCAGAGCCAGAGATAATTCATTCACTTTTACAAATTCAGTCATGCATGGTCAGATGTATTAATGAACACTTTTTAGGGCTTTTGTAATGCTTTAAACCTTTAGTGAATTTAAGTAAGTTAGTGATATAATCAATATTCCTCTTTGTTTTCATTCTGTTTGGTTAAGACTTCAAAAATTGAATGATTACAATTTATGTGGCGAATTAATCATGTGTTGTGTTTTTTGTAATAACATCCTTGAAGTATATGATAGAGTTAAGAGTTAGTTCATGAATGGGTATTGTTCAAATATTAGAAACCGGTAATTAAGTTTGTTGTATATTTTGGTATAGCCTTTACATAAGATGAGAAACACTTAGTGTAATAAGAGTGCCTAAGTTGACTGACCTCTCTTTGTTTTACTAAAAAGGTGAAGGCGTTATCTTTGGAATAGCAGTTGCCATCTTAAGTTATGAAGTGATTAGGCAAAAGGAGAAGGACAGAAAGAAGGAGGAAAATGAGCAAGAATTTATCAATACACTTGAACATCGAATAGATGACCTTACCTTTTCAAACGAAGAACTGGAAACAAAGATACGAGAATTAACCAGAATCGTGTATGCGACTCAGCATCAGCTTAAGGTATGTTTTATAAGTGTCTCATTCAGTTATGTTTTATTTATTGTAATAGTATTTATCTAATATAACTGACATTTGTTGCTCTAAGTAGATTTACTCTATTGATATTAAATTTCTATGGAACTAATTTTCTTTTTGTAATTTAAAATTGCTACTTAATGTATATAAATAATATAGACATCTTATCGCTAATACCTCATATCATATGGCTTTCCCAATTGATCAGTCGAAGCCAGTTGGCAATACATGTAGCAAAAGAACTGAAGTATCATGGTTGATAAATTTAAGTCATGTATTTCAGGTAATGGATGGTAAAGACTCTGGGGCAAAATCATCTTCCATGACTTCTAAACATCTGCAAGACCCTACAGGCGAGGGTATCATAATACGATCAGTGATTGATGCAAAATCGAGAATTAAAAGCTGAACATTAATGCTAAATATTTAAGTATTGTATGTTTGTTATAAAATTTATCATACTTCTTACTATGAATATTACCATCATGCACTTAACAGGCAAACTGAATTAAAAAATACACATATATGGGATTCAAAGAATGCTTGTTCACATGCATTTCTGGCACAGAGATGTGGAATGAAGACATTCATCATACATTATACATGATGTTTAATATGCAACTCCATGTAAATTTGACATTTTTATTATTTAAAAACTCAGAATGTATTAATTTGTAATATTCATAGACTATGCAGTCATGAGACACTATATAAAATTTCGTAAGTAGCGTGTCCTAAGATACATTAAGAAATAGATACAAATAAGTTTGTCTTTTCATAAGAGAAAACAATTTAGAAGAGACATAGCTCCTCAGTATGAATATCCTGACCAAAGCAGAAATAAATATAAATCACATGAAAGGAATGGTAGTTGTTAGAACCAATATTCTCTCACATGTACATACAATATTAGCAGTATCTGCAATATCTATTTTATTTTTCATTACAAATGTTTGAGCTACCACAATATACACTTACAAATTATGACTAAGTACAGAGGATGCTCCCATTCAAGCAAGATATTTATTAGAGGAGTCTTAACAAAATTCGAAAAGGAACTTCAAATTGTAACCTGTCCTTGATAATATATTTGCTCTTGAATTTGATATCAAGTCATGATAAATTATTCTTTTATCATTGAGAAACTGTTTCCTGTTATTAAGAATACTGTAAGTGATTACACTTTGTTGCTGTACCACCACATAATGGATGTCTAATGTTGGTTTAGATTTGCCACAAATTTATGTCTACCTTAAATGTGTTCTCATTACTCTATAAAATTCTTTGGTATACACATAAACACTATACTCTGCCTGTAAACTCTTAGTACATATTCCATTGAGTATTGACTTGATATAATACAGTTTTTATTTTTTCAAGTATAATACTTGAAGAGGCTGGCAACCACAGTTCAGCAATAATCTGGATGTGTGTTTTTGGATAAGTTTCACAAAGTTAACAGCTGCCTGTGTAACAATAGGGCCCTACATAATAAAAATGTAGGCGTTGAGAAACCCAAAGTACATATAGTTGAAAGAGTTCTATATTATGGGAGAGTAACTTGGTTCTGCAGCATTATTCACTAGCTTTTTTTATCATTCTCTTTGCATTTATAGAATTAAAATTCTATATGCAAAATTATTTGAACATTATAGAATCCTTTCCTTTTGATCAGATGGGAATATTAATATCGTATTTTGTAATGCTGTAGTTGATATATGTCACAAAATAGTTTGCTGTAGCTATAACTGTGAAAACTTTTCGGGAAACGTTGTAGAGCCTTCTCTACCTTTACAATAGGATACTTTCATAGTTTTGTAAATATCTTTAATCTCTTCAATAAATAATTCTGTAATTTATTGAAACTGCAGTTGCAGTGGCAAGTGCAGGTTAGGAAAGCGTTTCTGAAAAAAGTTTCTTCATTTTTCAGGTATGATATTAATATACAAATGATTTGTACAGAATTATTTAGTCATATTACTTGAAGTATATTACACCATGGTGTATAAATCAGTGATGTATCATTGCCCTTACGTTGTATTGTGATAACTTAAAGCAGCAGTTTATATGTACTATAAATAGAATTATTATTATTATAGCAGTAGTAGTAGTGGTAGTGGTACAGACACTCCCCAACTTGCGAACAAGTTAGGTTCCATAAGTCTGTTCATAAGTAGAATTGTTTTTAAGTTGTGTTTGGGTAAAAAAAAAAAAAAAAGTACTGTACAATAAATGCCTATGCTGTACTGTACAATATATAGGCTAAAGACATTTAACTACTACATAAAACAAAGTATACAGTATTAATAAATTTTAATAAAGTAATAATACAATACAGTATAATAACATACATTAATACATGGATAGATAATGAATGGGTTTTTGTTTGTATCTGTGAATGTTCGTAACTCGTTATTCGTAATTTGGGGAGCTTTTGTAGTAGTAGCAGTATTAGTAATAGTAGTAGTAGTTGTAGAAGACACTCTCCAACTTAAGAATGAATTAGGTTCCAGAAGTACGTTCGTAAGTTGTGTTTAGGTAAATAAAAAGTACTGTACACTACATACATATGCAGTATTGTACAGTATTTATGACAGACACTTAACTACTACATAAAACATAAAGTACATGTATTAATGAATTTTAATACAGTAATAATAATGTAACATTACAGTACATCAGAATAATATATACAGTAATACTGGGAGATAATGGGCAGGTTTTTGTTTGTATCTGCAAATGTCTGTAACTTGGTTGTTCGTAAATAGGGGTTTCTGTATTGCGATATTGGCATTACACTGTAATATTAAAAATTAGCCAAAGAGTATGCTTGCTAAATATTTATTTGTGCATAGCTTAAACTTTTCAAGCTCCATTGACTCAGCAATATGGCTTGGCAATTCATTCCATTTCCAAATGGTAGCTGGAATATAACTTTAATATGAATTGGTATTAATTCTAAAAAAAAAAATGCATAATTATTGCTATTAGCTGGTAATGCAATTAGTATAAAAAATCAATTCGGCAGTTTTTATTAAGTTGTAGTTGCTAAGAAGCCCTTCAGTCACTAAGTTTCTCAGTTTAATCTAAAATGAGTGTCTACGATTCACGCCGCTAGATACTGTGCATACTCACTTTGTACGCGGCAAGCTGACGAGCCATTGATTCCCGTCAGCTGCTGCACGGCTACGTGTAGTTAACAATGTTGTACATTGCAAAAATCAATTGGTGCAGGGGATTTTTTTCATTGGGTTTGTGGTCCACAGCCTGATACGAGTTGAGAACCACTGGGTAAGGCACAGTGGATCTAGGGTGGCTTTCTTTTTTAGCCACTATCACTATCCTAGAGACCAACACTTGGCAGCTTCCCCAGGGGGGACAGGCTGAATGATGCCCTGTTGTATATCTCTGTCAAGTTGCACCTTCACCTCTACCTCCCAGTGTTTGAGGATGGCAGTGGGAGTGTGGCAAGCTTAAGGGCGAGGTTCAGAAGCCAGGTGTATGCAATGCAGGGGCCGGACATTACCGGAAATGGCGACATTGTAGTGTTGAGTGTGGACAATGAGAAATGTCAGAATAGCCACTCTTGAAGCCATATAACATTCTCCTCTAGGGGTGGGAAGGGTATGGGCGCAGAGCATGTTGGGCAAGTAATTTCCTCCACCATGAGGGGGGCCACAATGGGTATATGGTATGGGAAGGAGTCGAGGACAAGCCCCAAGCTCTTTCAAGCAATCAGAGATAAGTAGAAGTATGGGCAGATTCAACAAAATACATCATGTTGCCAACACACCATCCAAGGTAATGCAGCATTCTGCCTCATCCTTCAAACCTTGTTGACGCACAAGCTGGGTAGGAGGAAGTTGAAATGAGCGTAGCAGCGACATCCCCACCACACATACCTGAGGACTTGTGTTAGCTATAACCATGGTGGGGAGGGCCACCCCCTCACTGGACGAGGAAATGGACACAGCCAGGAGGGGTTAGGGGGATGTCGTAGATGCCAACACCACAGCAGAGGAAGCCTTCTTTCTACTCCTGCAGCACTTCCAGAAATGCCCCACCTTTTGGCATTTATAGCAGGTAACATCCCAGGCAGGGCAGGAGGTCTTATCTAAGTGCGAGTTCCTGCAATTTCCACAGGGCTTGGTGGGGGTTGGCCAGGGGGTCATGTGTGTTACAGAGACAGTTACCTCATTGTCGACATCCTCTGTTTGCTGATGCAACCTCGATAGGTGAATTTTAGCGGGAAAAAAACTCGTTAATACCTGCATCTCTTGCCACAGCCTCCAAGGCCGAACACTTAGATCTAAGTTTAGCTACACTGTCATACAAAGAGAAATTCTGATAAATTTACCTTTTTACCACAGTGTCACTTAAACTTATTATTAATTTACATAGAGACATACAGACACTCCCCAACTTATGAACGAGTTAGGCTCTAGAAGTCTGCTTGTAAGCAGAATTGTCCAAAAGTTGTTTTTAGGTAAAAAAAAAAAAAAAAAAGTTTTACAGTACATACCTATGCAGTACTGTACAGTACTTAGGCTAAAGACACTTTTAATGAGTACAGCATTTAATTAATTTTAATCCAGTAATAATAATGCAATAATATAGTACAATACAGTAATACATACATTAATATATGAGTAGATTGGTAAGTTTTTGTTCATATCTGTGAATGTTTTTACCTTGGTTGCTCATAAGTAGGGGAGCTTCTATAATCACTCAGATTTTGGTTACACTTAGGGGACTTAAAGGTACAATCTAGCCCAACTGCAACATCTTTGTAAATATTGACAAAGAGGCTTGTGTGGAGCCTGGAAATCACTGAAAAAATCACTCCACAGTACCACCTGAGTAATAGAGACTAGTACTAATGCCTTGATATTGTCTAAAGCTTGCATGGTAGTGAGACTCATCCACATTTCCCAAATATATCTGGAATTCAAGGCTTGTGAAGTGTCGGCACGCAGGTCGGACCACCTGTCGAGGAATATCCAGGTTTTCATGGACACCCTCCATGTCCTGAAAGTGGTGGAAGACATCTCGACCTCACATTTCTCCAAAGGAGTAAGCACCGCAACACCAGTTTCCTTGACCAGCATAGTTTGCAAAGTTATGGAGAAACTACTAAGGAAACATATCTCTCTTCACTTGGAATCCTTAAACTTTTTGTCAGTGAGGCAACATGGCTTCAGAGAAGATAGATCAACAGTAACAAACTTATTAGAATTTTATGATGAGGTAAGCCAAATCTTACAGGAAAGAGAGGGCTGGGCAGATTGCATATTCCTAGACTTCCAGAAAGCGTTTGACACTGTTCCACATGGGAGACTTACTAGGAAGCTGCAATCAATGGCTAGAATAGGTGGAAATGTTTTGGAATGGATAAAAACTTACTTAGAAGGAAGGGAACAGAGGGTTAGAGTAAGACACTCAGTGTCTGAATGGAGAAGAGTTAGTAGTGGAGTTCCACAGGGTTCAGTTTTAGGGCCACTTTTGTTCCTTGTATATGTAAATGACCTACCAGAGTCTGTAAATTCATTCATGAATATGTTTGCAGATGATGCAAAGATTGTGAAGAAAGTAAAAAACGAGAACAATGGTAGAGAACTTCAGGAGGATCTAAATAATCTGCATGAGTGGTCAGAAAAGTGGCTAATGAAATTCAATACTTCAAAATGTAAGGTAATGAGAATGGGTACAAGTGCAAGAAGGCCCAAGCTTGACTACTCGGTGGCTGGAGTACAACTTCAAGAGACAGAAAATGAGAGAGATCTAGGAGTAAACATACTGGCAGATTTGTCTCCAGAAATACATATAAATGGCATAGTAAGGGCAGCATATGTATTCTTATCAAATGTAAGGGTAGCCTTCAGGCACATGGACAAGGAAATGTTCAGAAATATTTATGTAACCTATGTGAGGCCAAAACTCGAATATGCAGCCCCCTTTTGGAATCCACACTTGAAAAAGCACATAGCTAAGCTTGAAAAAGTTCAAAGACATGCCACGAAACTGGTGCCAGAAATACGCAATCTCAGTTATGATGAGAGGCTGAGGGAATTAGACTTACCATCACTGGAAGCTAGAAGAGTGAGGGGGGATATGGTGACAGTCTTTAAATTCCTTCATGGTTATGATAGAGTGGATAGGGATCGATATTTTGATATGGCTGGCTCTAGAACTAGAGGTCATAGTTTGAAGCTTCGTAAGAAAACTTCTTTGCAGGATGTAAGGAAATACTTTTTCAGTGTAAGAGTAGTTGATAATTGGAATTGGCTAAGCGAGGAGGTAGTTAATGCTATCTCAATCCATAGTTTTAAGGACAGGTATGATAAGTATCACCAAGTCTAAAATGGAACCGATCAGGAGACGGGAAGATACGAGCTTTGGGCTCTTTCCCGTAAACACAATTAGGTAATCACATGATGCATGTGATACATGTGGAAAAGGGACTACGTTTGTCAGTATTAGGGTCGCCGTGACCCGCGCTTAGCTCGCTTGCAACTGCCGGCTCTAATAAAAAGCTGGCGAGGCGACCGTGACAGAGCCTGGAGGGTGGCGCCTAGCAAAGTTTGAAAGAGGTGACCATGTATTGTGTCAGTACCCTAGACTTAAGTTTCACATCATTGCGACATGTGAAATATGACTAACTACTGAAAAGTGTGAAAGGCGTGAAGACATATATTGGGGAACCGATCATACCGGAAATACCAACCATTCACTACAAATGAATTTTTTGTCTAATCCAATGAGCAAAAATAATTTAATAGTAATTCATGATAGGGAAATTTATTTTCTATCAAACCTCTAATTTAGAAAAACATGAAAATTACATATGATTGGGTAGGTTAAAGTTAAGAGTTGTTCACCTCCAGTGTGGAAAAAGTGAAATGAAAATGGTTGATATAGATATATTTCCAATGCTTTGTATTTTTATTTCAGTGGTTATGGGTGTAGAAGTTACTCATTTCAGAGGTTATGAAACAAATAGTTGAGGAAAACCAACTTCAACCATTTTTCAAAGCACATTAAGCTTAAAAAAAAAAAATTTTTTTTATCAGTTTATATTTAGGTGCCTCAAATCATTCATATGCAAACTTATATCACACATCACTAATTAGCAGCATAAAAATTCAAGTGACACTAAAAAAAAGTTTTTAAGAGAAACAAGGCCGTGCCCACCATGTCTGCCTAAAGTTTTGATAAAGGCAGTCCAGGACAGGGTTACCATATAAAATTTGGGATCTTGAATGAAAAAATCATTAAAATAAAAAAAAAAATTCCTAAGTGACATAAGTTTAGCAAAATATTCCTACACTGGAAATAATTTTTATCTTTCCATCATCATCAAATCTTTCGACTTCTCCCATCAGGGGACGCCGAAGAGGATTAATTGTCTCCAATTTACACTATCCCATGCATCCTCCTCTGTCAAACTACACAACCTCATGTCTCGTCTCATCACATCCATAAATCTCCAATGGCCTACCTCTCTTCCTCCCATCTGGCAGCTCCATCCTCAGCAGCCATCTCTAAATTACTCTCCATCCTTCCTCCGTACATGTCCAAACCATTTCAATCTCACTTCTCTTACCATGTCCCCAAATCTTCCTACCTGTGCTGTCCCACTAATGTACTTATACTTTAACCAGTCCATCCTCGTCATGCCAGTATCTTTTTAAACCATTCAAGATCCCACATAATCCACAAATATTTAAATGGCGTATGAAAATAATAACAAGAACAGTTTCAGCATATTAAGAAAAAGAAATTATGTATATATATATATATATATATATATATATATATATATATATATATATATATATATATATATATATATATATATATATATATATATATGCACAGAGCCAGAGCTTGCAAGCGAGCCAAGTGCGGGTCATGGCGACCCTTTTACAAAATGGAACCAACCAGGAGACGGGAATGTATGAGCTTGGGCTCTTTCATGTAAGCGCAATTAGGTATTACAGTATTGATAAACTGGAGAAGACGCACCTCAGTGCTGTCAACTTGAGAGGGTACTCCTCTTGATTGGCCAATTGGAGATAACCTATCCTAAGAACCCAACCTAACTCAAGGTGCTCTATCTGAAGTTGCTTAATTATGAGAGTATGAGGAGTGTTTCTCCAGTTAATGGTGCTGAGGTGCATCTTCTCCAGTTTAACCTACAGTATACAGTATATGTTTCTAATACAGTACTTTATCAGCATGGAATTTCTCTATAATGAGTAGAATAACCCAGCATTAAATAGTAAGTTATTATACTCGTTTTATGTAAGGAGAGGATGCAAGGGTGTCATAGGGTCGGCACTTTGTTTTTTAGAAAAAAAAAAAAGAAAAAAAATGGGGGGGGAAGAAAACACTCTATTCAAACCCCTCATGAGGGGAGAGAGTTAATGAATTAATTAATACTTGAACTGCTTAAAAATATTGGTATTATTTTAGTTATGGAGATTAATGGAATATGGCTTTTTTATATATAAAAGGGTCCGGAGGTGAAGCCCCTGTTGTGGAGGATGCATTCCCTAGGTGAGGTTAGGTTAGGAAGTACTCTCAATAATCCCATCTTCTAAAAATTTACCAAAATATGCCCTAACATCCTTAAATACGAGAAAATATGCATAATATAAAATAAATTTCTAGGTTAATTTCTAAGTACTTTGCAGTATGTCATGAGATGTAACAATTAAATACACTTCTTTTCTTGCAATGCTTTGTTTAGCTAGTAAGCGATTAGCCACTGTATCAGTTTGTAACCAATTTGTTTGCTTAGTTTTGATTAAGTTCATCTGAGAAAAAAATCCTTTTAACAGAAGCTGATGAATGTGGGAGTGCTAAGAGACCACACATTAATTTGGAAAGCAAATCAAATTTGGGTTGATTGAGTCCATCATTTACTTGATTGAAATCAAACCACATATATGTTGCAGATTGATCTCGGTGTTTCAGACATTCGTTTGCATATAGAAGGTCTCGCCATTGTTCTTGAAGTTTATCTAATTCCTCTTCTTTTGCAAGTGTAGGGAATTGAATGGCAACTTTAGAGATGAATCTAAGATTCCTCTCTGGAAAAAGAGCCACTTTAGGTTCCAAAATATTCAACAAGGCCGGTATATTATTTTCACCGAGTGGAAACCTTTTTCGTATCTGCATATTGTTGGATGTATTATCGTAATGATAAGATAATCACCATAATTATATTACCATTTAAATAGTATTTTCAAATTATTTTTAATAAATATTGATAATTATTAATTTATATCCCAGTATGGCAGAAATTTTAAAGATTTTGTAAAATTATTTATAGCCAAATTCACAAGATCTTGTGAAAAATCACAAACTGTGGCAACACTGACAATTAATGTTTGCCATTACCTAATTGTGCTTACAGGAAAGAGCCCCAAGCTCGAAACTTACCGTCTCCTGGTCGGTTCCATTTTGTACTTAGTGATACTTATCAAACTTGTTCTTAAAACTATGGACTGAGTTAGCATGAACTACATCCTCGCTTAGCGAATTCCTATTATCAACTACTCCTACACTAAAAAAGTAAATGATATGAATGGACAAAACTGACGAAAACTTGTGTCTAATTATCTAATTCACATTATTAATAAAGAAAATTTTAAATTGCTAGTTAACAAAAGTCCCAATTTTTTTTTTTATAACGACGTTGAGGTCTATTTCCCCAACAGTTTGTGAAGCTGCTTGGCGGATGAATACAATGAATTTCCAAAGAAAGAGAAAACTACTTCCAGTACAATATTTAAGAAAAAATTGAAACTGACAAACTTCAACGACAAGGAAATAGCAAAAACTTACAAAACCTCATGAAAAACTATTATTATTCTAGCCTTTACACAAAGAATTATAATTATTCTTGTTCTTGTATTTCCATGGGAAAAGTTATTCACATTATGTATGAATATTTAGCACTTGTTTTTTTTTCTTTCGTTTTATGACTGTGACACCAGGACCGGATAAAAAAAACTGCCCTCATCTAGCCTGGGTACGAAGAAAACAAAGTAAAGAGAAACAGAGATGGGGAGTGTAATGACTTATCAGATGTAAAGGGATAATAAATGTGTAACGAATATCCAAGAATATTCGGTGTTGTAGAAAAAGAACCGTAAATGATGAAGACTTGAAATCGAACTGTCCTGGACAGTGTCCATCTATCTATCTGTCTAATATAAACAGGTAATAAAACACATTTAATTACCGTTTGGGTGTGTCCATTATCGTATGCATTACCAGTATAACTACCTCCACTTTCAACTCCTGGACATACGTCATTTCGAGCGAACACAACAAAATAATATTAACCTCTACACAAGCTTTAACCATGAACGGTAATAATGGCATAGGTAAAAATGGTACATGTGAAAAAATAGGTAAAAATGGCACGACAAAAAATATGTTCACTGTGATCGGTGGGTTTATACAGAAGAAAAATTTCAGGACGGATGGATGGGATAGGATAGGTAGTCGCCGTGGCTCAGTCGGTAGCGTCTCCGACTCTGAGGCGTCAGGTCGAGGGTTCGCGGCCCGTCACGGTCTGAGGTTAGCAAAGGCATGCACTCAGCGTAAGGATTACATCTGCCAAAACAAGTCCTTCGCAAGAAGGCAACCGTCCTAGCCCTTGGTTGATAAGGGAGTCCGTGACGTAAAACCGGAAACCATGGATGGGATAGGATAGGAAGGAAAAAAAGGGAGGGGACCAAGGATGTAAGGGAATTGGAGGGAAAAGCACGAAAATTAAATAAAATAAGAGAGAAAAAAGGAGGGGCAGACCCTCGTGCTAAGTTTTGATCTGGAATTCAGATTGTTATTCCTTTTCACGTCGAAAAATTTCGATATCCACGCCATCTATTTAATAAATCCTGAACAAAGTAAATGCCACACACCACTAGCTCATTGCTTTCATGAATATATAGAAAGATTAGGTTAGGTTATTATTAAGTTTCTGTATTTAAAAGTTGATATAAATACCCTTTAGAGAAAGCAAGATGGTTGCAATATATATATATATATATATATATATATATATATATATATATATATATATATATATATATATATATATATATATATATATATATATATATATATATATATATATATATATATATATATATATATATATATATATATATATATATATAAAAGAAATTGAAGAAACAATACTTGACTGTCCTCACCTCTTGCAGCCGTTTTACAGCAAGAGATGGAATTTCTCGGTCACTCATACCTCTTATCCTTTTAGTCACCTCCTCTGACGTGCATTGTATGCAAGATTGAAATTATTTCTGCAACACCAGTAGAAATGAATGGTAAAATTGCATTATAGGACCACCTCTATTTTCCAATTGAAATAAATTTTTTTTTGGTAGTTTTTTATGTTTTGAACTAACCTAACCTAAATTAACCTAACCCCATTATTTCATTAACTCAGTGCGCGATTTGAAACTGAGTAACGGGCGGCTACAGCAACTCTTCACTTACAAGAAAGCCAGTGATTTTTAACTAACGGTTAATTTTTCCCAGTGATTTTTAACTAATGGGTAATTTTTCGAGTGAAGGACTAATTTCCGGAGCAAATGAAGTTCAGATTCGCTTAAAACACATAAAAAAACTAGCAGAAAACCTTTATTTCAACTGGAAAACAGAGGTGGTCCTATAATGCAATAATACCGAAATGAATGGTAATAAAGAGATTTTTGCAAGCACATCACATTCTGTTGAGCAAATAGGTTGACCAAAATTCTCTAATTCTTCCAAATCCTTCATTTCCCATGAAGGCAAGAACCCACCTGACCTAGCTGCAATGTGGACACCCCCCAGCCCTTCTGAGATATCAAAGGAAGTAATCCAAGTTGAGTGTTGCAACTACTGTGCTACAGCAGTCCCCATATGATGCACATGAAATAAGGAATGAAAAAGCACAAAAAATAATTCCATTATCCTTTAATCGGAAATTCAGTTATTATGTTACAAGTTGAGACATTGTTGCATGAATTAAGCAAAAAAAAAAACTTATAAAAATTACCAGGTATAGAAGAGCTGACAAAAAGCAAGCCATAAAGTTAGAAAAAAAGGACAGAACTTTACACCTTATTGCATTTCATATATTAAAAAATATTAGTTAACTGAGATATTTCCTTTTGCTTTGTGGACTGATAAAAAGAAATGACTTGTTACTATAGAACTAGAAGACCCATCACCCTCCATGAATTTAATATACTATACATAGCTAGAAATGGTTTCCCTTGAGTCAAACAAAGGCATATCAAAATTAAAGCAACGCAACATCTGCATACAATCACAGCACTGTGGGGGCTATAACAAGTGAAAAAAATATGCCTCTGTTAAAGTCAATATTTTTAACCAAGTTAGAAATCGATAAACAAGAATGGCTTGCCTTTAGTAGTTTAATTAAAGCAAAATTTTTTATAATTTATTAGACACACATGGCATAATATATATTTAAATTGAATACAAAAAATGCTTCTAAAGTCTATACATACAGAAATATCACATATTCTCATGTAAATATCAAAACAGTAGTAAAGAGTGGTTTTATACTTCTATTTTTAATTCACATAGGCATATACTGTAGCTCATCAGCTGGCCTATCTGTCAGTAATAGACTAGACCTGGCAAAATGGATCTAGGGTAGCCAATTGTACAACAAATTAATACTTGCATTCTCCCATGCTTTAAATCAAGATTTTGAATGAGTATGAAAAGATAAAATCTTTATATTTTGCAGTTTTTAATATATAGGGCATTAAAAATCCTGAAGACTAATGCATGTATTGCAGTTGCATGGCTACCAAGAAGTGTCTCGACATATAAACACAAAGAACATTCTTGACTTGAGTTTCTATCATCTATGTGCATATTTATAAATAAAAAAAAATTTCATCTACTTAAACTGGTTGCTGCCAAGTAGATAGGGGGAGATCAGCCTTAGTGCAAAAGATAACAATCTTAAACTTGATAAATCTATATGATAACCTTGGCAGATGAGCTCATCATAACCAATGCGTCTCCCCATAGCCGCCATGGCAGACCTGCTTTATACATCAGTAATGTAGTAGGCAAATGGGTATTTTTTGTGACTTCACTGATTCAGCGATACAGTACATTCCATCATCTGGAAGTGCTGGATTCACAGAGTTAGTAAAGAAACATGAAAAAATTAAGCTTACCACTTTACATTTGACACTTGGAAGAGGTTGGACATAACAGCGACTCGTCCATGAGCACCTAGTTCTTTTATTTTTCACATGAATCTTAAAAAATTCAGATAAACATTACATAAAAATAAGGGTTCTTTGGGATAATTCAAAATCTGAATGCTCCTTGTTAAAAAACGAGGTACCAGACAAAGCTTAGCTATATTATTTATGCCTTTAAAAGCGTGGACATAAGCTCACTGCTATGCCATCCTGCAATGATGCCCTGGGCACCGCATTAGCATTTAAAGCACAGCGGTGTTGTATTTTTTGGAGAGAAGAGGAAATAACTTTGTACAAAAATTATAACACAATTCACATATAAAAGTCTAATCTCTTCCTTGATCACTTGTAGCCTCTATATATAGACCTCTTATGGTGGGAATCTTTCCCGTGGTTTCTGCAGAACTTAGGACAACATCAAGTAAAGGGAAGATAACACAATAGGAGGCTTACAAGGCATGTTAGTAAGTAATCAAGTATTTTTTCCATAACATCGTAATTATGTTTTAAACTCACATCCAACTATGAAAATGTCTGTATCTTTAGTTACACATACAAAAATAAGTGTTCATTTGGTAGTATTTCCTCAGCAAACGCAGTACATGGCTCTTGTAGACTGAGAAAACTTGATATATGCAAAAATTACATCACAGTTATGAAATGACAGTCCTTAAAACTTACTGCTATACAACCTTTAAGAAATGTAGTCAGGAGATGGTTCTGCTAAAGGTTCAGGTGTGGTAAATAACGGGTTAGGGAACTCTGATGGGTGAGGAAGAGGTCCTGTATGCTTGGGCTTTCGTCTGTAGGCCATTAGCCAACAGGAAACGGCTACAGCCACTGCAACCAAGGCTAAGAGAGCAGTAATAATGAGAGCAATGATAAAGCCCCATTTACTAACACACACTTCATCTATTCTAGGCTCGGTTTCTGAAAAAAAAATGATAATGATGTAAAAAGAAATATAAAATTAGCTAATGATTATGCTCAACAGCAGTTCTAATGTAATATTATTTAGAGATTCTATACTTACCTCTAGGTTGGGTATATCTCTCAACTTGAGTCTCAATGGTAAGAATGGCCTGGGAGCTGACTTGGATTTCCTTCAGCTGACCATCATAAACCAACTCAGTAAGAGCTGCTGCAGGTTCTGCAATGGCTTGTCTACGGCGACGCTTTCCAAAAGCATCATAACCATTACAATTAACTGGATGGCAACGACCAAAACAAACCCGTACGTTACACTGGAATCGTATGGAATTTGAGGATGGAAACTTGAAGGCACTGAAGATTGCCACTAGAGCTTTGCTATCGCCATCTTCCTGCTCCCATTCTCCAAATATTTTTGAATCTGTTGCACAGCCATTCTCATCTGTTACTATATATTCATTATCATCTCCTTCACTGTTAGCTGTTAAAGCAATACAACTTCGTGCAAAGCCACCATAGATATCTAGAAAAAAGTTTATATTATTATTATTTAGGATTAAAATTTAGTTAATAGTTAAAAATCATCATCTATATAATAGAAACTTGAATATAATTTTTATCAAATGGTTACTTTAGAGTTGTGGCTGAGAATAAAAGAACTTACTTGAAGGCTCCACTTGAACTCTCAACATTAGTAGGTCTCCTATTTCAGCTTTATCAATGCTTCCTCCGGAAGGATTTGTGATCTGCATTAAACACGTTGGAGGAGGTCCTGTATTAGCAATAGTGCCAGCAGTTGTTAACATTGCGACATTAAAGCCAATAGTTATGGTCTTCTCGCCTGTGTTGTAAGTACATTTCACATGGTATGCTTGAGCTTTGTATGTCACGAGCTTGGGATGCATTTGGAGAACCAAGATAAATCTTGCTAATCCCTAAAAATGAAAGATATAAAAAGGTTTTATGAAATAAAACAGTCACATAAAAATTCAATGCTTGCTGCACTGGAGAAACTTATATAAGATTATATATATATTATATATATATATATATATATATATATATATATATATATATATATATATAGTATATATATATATATATATATATATATATATATATATATATATATATATATATATATATATATATATATATATATACCAGAAAAGTGTCTTCAGGAAAGATTAATTTGTACTTGGTGTGCCACACTGATGCTTCATCAACATAAGAATTATCCAGAAGTTTCTTCACTACCATTTAATTTTTTAAAACTTTGGAAAAGCACAGCAAGTAAAGGACAATCTTTGCTGAAAGACTTTTCTGGGAAAAGATGCTTGGACCTCTCTGGAAGTGAAACTTCCTAATTCTTCGTCTTATTTCATGAGATTTGTTTTCATCATGGGATACACTATATATATATATATATATATATATATATATATATATAATATATATATATATATATATATATATATATATATATATATATATATATATATATATATATATATATATATATATATATATATATATATATATATATATATATATATATATATATATATATATATATATATATATATATATATATATATATATATATATATATATATATATATATATATATATATATATATATATATATATATAGTAAGGAAGCCCATCAGTGAAACAAAACTTATAAAACAATGCTATATTTCGGATCCTAACTGGATCCCTTCTGAAGTTGTGCTTGAGAAGGGATCCAGTTAGGATCCGAAATATAGCATTGTTTTGTAAGTTTTGTTTCACTGATGGGCTTCCTTACTATTTAGTGCTGTATGCTAACAGTTTGTACTTATATATATATATATATATATATATATATATATATATATATATATATATATATATATATATATATATATATATATATATATATATATATATATATATATATATATATATATATATATATATATATATATATATATATATATATATACTTACTTTTGGTGCGTGACATAGCAGTTGCATACTCACATTTTCATGTATCATTCCACAAGTATTGAATTTAACTTTGAAGTCTATTATGCCTTCATCAACATCTGACTTTATGATTCTTCTACACTCCTCATTCTTGGAATGTCCCTTTACATACATAATTCCACTGAAGTTTAGGCCTCTAACATCAACATCTACCTGTACACCATCAGCTAAGCAGTTTACCATCATATCAGCTCTGGGGAAATCTGTTCTACCTACTATAGACTCTGAAAGATTAAATAAAATGTAAATAGTATGACAACCAAGTTCTTTATCTACAAAATATTAGAGCTCAAAGTATTATATGAATGCCAGACAACCATTAAGAATGAAGGCATAGACAGCGTGCAGAAATAGATATACTTGTGCATGCCTTCAAAACTATTGAAAACAAGCTTGTACTATCTGCAGCCATCTTCCTTATTATATGGATCGCAAAAGTGTCTAGAAATATAAGTATAAATATCTTTATGGCTTGCATTGCTGCAGTTAGCATATTTGGCACATGGGTCAAAACCACAAGGAGGTACACATGAACCTCTGTCGCAAGCTTTGTCAAGCGGACACTGTTCATCAACAGTACATCCAATAGGAGGATCGGTAGGCATTACTAACATTCAGAGATGAATGTTATGATTCATCAAAATATTATCTATTCATTCACTGTCTCTAAGTAAAAATCTATATGACAGGCACTTGCAAAACTATTCTCAAATAAAAAATTAGGTTGCAGTCGATTCCACCAACGGTCAGCTAGTTGAAACAGTACTCATTGTGTCTGCTGATTTGGGAAGGTCTTTGAGATGACAGAGTCTGCTATCATCTTCAACATGACTTAATAATATATTAATATTGTTTGCTACAGAGTGAAGTGGGTTCAAACTCAGTATTAAGTCACAAATTTTAACTAGGTATATGGAATCAGTGTCAATTCTGCTTTAAACTGAAATGTAAAACAGGAAAACAATTAATGGTCGTTCATTACTAACCAATACATTTTCCATTCTCATTTTTGTAGGTTGGCTTAGGACAATCGCATGTGCCGAGTCTTGTAAGTACATAGCCTCTCTGGGGGTCACATATGCATCTTCCATCTTCTGTCATCACGAAACCAAGTTCAACTGGACACTTCGCACAGTTCCCATTGTTATCTACGTAAAAGCCTCTCTCAATGGGGCACACACATTCATTCTCTTCATTCAAGATAAATGCTTTCTCAAATGGACAAACAGTAGCTGTTTAAAAAAGATTAATAATCTCTTAGATAACCAGCATTTTATGAGAATATACACAATTTCTATATAGATATCAACATTCTTAAACCTTAAAAGATATACATTGACAGAGTTAAAATGCATTAGAATCATGAAGTTCAAGTTTTGCTATGGATTATTTTATAAATTTATAGTCAGTTATAAAATATTTTATTCAAACTAAATATATCATGATAATATTAAAAAAATGAATGGAAATTATAACTCAAACATATGTAATATATATAAAAGTACAATAAAATAAGAAATGCATTAAAATTACGTGCTAAGCTAATATACTAGTGCTACTTGTCACCACCCAATTTTTGCATGCACAATATATCCTGTAATGAAAAACAAAATAATTATTAGTATGGATGAGTACATATAAACAAGGTAAAAATATTATTTGAAGTCTTGGTCACTTCTGTTCACCTTGTCTTTCCCGTAAGTACAATTAGGTAATCACACTCACACACACACACACACAAAACTTCTTTGCAGGATGTAAGGAAATACTTTTTCAGTGTAAGAGTAGTTGATAATTGGAATTCGCTAAGCGAGGAGGTAGTTAATGCTATCTCAATCCATAGTTTTAAGGACAGGTATGATAAGTATCACTAAGTCTAAAATGGAACCGATCAGGAGACGGGAAGATACGAGCTTTGGGCTCTTTCCCGTAAACACAATTAGGTAATCTCACACTGGAAAACATACAAACAGTTGACTATAAAGAGACAGTAATCGAAAAAATGAAAGACGTTGTGATGGAAAGGGCAAACCCACTCATCAGACAGGCACTTGATAAGGAGAAGACAGTGGTAATATCAGGCATAAGCAAATCCCAGGAGCCAACATGGCAGGGGAGACTTGAAGAAAATAAAGCTAGGGTTGTAGACCTGATAAGAAAGCTTGGAGTAGTATGTGGTCCTGAGGATATTGTAAACATACACCAACTAGGTAAATATTCGAGGGAAGGAAAGCCGAGACCAACAAAAGTAACCTTTGAGAGAGGGGAAACATGTAGGAAAATATTGTTGAGAAAAAAAGTCTAAAAGACCTTCAAGAATTCAAAGAAGTGTTCATTAGACGATACAGAACACAGGAAGAGATGGGAAAGATCAAAAACTTGTTGCAAGAGGCAAGAAGGTTAACTGATGAAAGAAATGAAGAAGAGAAGAAAAATTTTCATTACAGAGTTCTTCCAGACAAAGGGGAGATAAAGAAGATAATGACAGAAATTCAGGGGATGGGGCCTCATTAAGATTGCTATACACAAATGCTGATGGATTAGCTGGTAAGGCAGTAGAATTAAATGATAGGATTCACAACAGTAAGGCAGATATAGTAGCAATAACAGAGACTAAGTTGAGTGAGGACATAAACAGTGTCACAGGTTTTCCTAAGGGCTTCAGAATACTAAGGGTTGAAAGATCTGAGAGGACTAGTGGAGGGATAGCACTGCTCATAAGTGAAAGGATTCAAGTTGAAGAAATAAACTTGGCTATAGAAAGTGAGTTCAAGGAATTTCTTGTTGCTCGCATAAATACTGGGTCAGAGAGCATTATAATAACTGTTGTATACAACCCACCAAGGAACCAAAATAGGCTTGAAGTTTATGAGGAAAGTCATATAGGTACTATTGAAGTCATAAACTCAGTTGTTAACATGGCACGGGAAAAAAATGTAGGATTTTGATTATGGGAGACTTTAATCATAAAGATATAGATTGGATAAATCTTGACCCACACAGTGGTGAGGACTCATTCGGGGCAAGATTCCTAGATTGCATACAAGGGAATTTCCTACACCAACATGTAATGGAACCAACAAGGGCCAGGGGTGGGGATGAGCCATCACTACTTGATCTAGTGTTCAAAGATAATGTGTTGGATATTGAAAAAATTGAGTATGTACCACCAATAGGAAAGAGTGACCACTGTGTGTTGTTGATGGAGTATATCATTGAAGATATTCTTCCTGAGAGTAGAGGCACTGAGGAACTATCCGAAAGGAGATTACATCAAAATGAATGAGCTTTTTGCAGTTCTTGACTGGAGAACCTTATTTTACAACAAATCTGTACAAGAAATGTATGACATCTTTTGTGAGAAATATGGGAAGATAGTAGATTGCTGCATACCTGTCACCAAAGTAGGTGTAATTCATGCCAGAGAGAAATGGTTCGATAATGGGTGTAAAAGAGCTAAAGAGTGGAGAGACAAATGCTGGAAAAGGTATAGGAGGAGAAAAAACATAAATGCCTGGCAAACCTACAAAAGAGCAAGAAATGACTACCTAAGTAAAAGGAGAGAGGCAGAGAGAGACTATGAGAGGGACATCACCAGGATGGCTAAAGAAAATCCCAAGCTTTTCCACAGCTTTATCAGAGGAAAACTGAAGGTAAAAGAACAGGTTTTAAGGCTAAAGAGAGCGGAGGGAAGCATCACTGAGACGGATGAAGAGATCTGCAAAGAATTGAACAAGGAGTTTCAGTCAGTATTTACAGCAGAAATACCCCACCCCCTCAGATTGCAGTGATAGAAGATCAAGGGCCGGTATTAGAGAACATCAACCTTACAGCCACAGAGGTATGCAAAGCGCTGATGGATTTAGATGTTCATAAAGCTACAGGTCCTTCAGGAGGATCTAAATAATCTGCATGAGTGGTCAGAAAAGTGGCAAATGAAATTCAATACTTCAAAATGTAAGGTAATGAGAATGGGTACAAGTGCAAGAAGGCCCAAGCTTGACTACTCGGTGGCTGGAGTACAACTTCAAGAGACAGAAAATGAGAGAGATCTAGGAGTAAACATACTGGCAGATTTGTCTCCAGAAATACATATAAATGGCATAGTAAGGGCAGCATATGCATTCTTATCAAATGTAAGGGTAGCCTTCAGGCACATGGACAAGGAAATGTTCAGAAATATTTATGTAACCTATGTGAGGCCAAAACTCGAATATGCAGCCCCCTTTTGGAATCCGCACTTGAAAAAGCGCATAGCTAAGCTTGAAAAAGTTCAAAGACATGCCACGAAACTGGTGCCAGAAATACGCAATCTCAGTTATGATGAGAGGCTGAGGGAATTAGACTTACCATCACTGGAAGCTAGAAGAGTGAGGGGGGATATGGTGACAGTCTTTAAATTCCTTCATGGTTATGATAGAGTGGATAGGGATCGATATTTTGATATGGCTGGCTCTAGAACTAGAGGTCATAGTTTGAAGCTTCGTAAGAAAACTTGTTTGCAGGATGTAAGAAAATACTTTTTCAGTGTAAGAGTAGTTGATAATTGGAATTCGCTAAGCGAGGAGGTAGTTAATGCTATCTCAATCCATAGTTTTAAGGACAGGTATGATAAGTATCACTAAGTCTAAAATGGAACCGACCAGGAGACGGGAAGATACGAGCTTTGGGCTCTTTCCCGTAAACACAATTAGGTAATCAAAAATAATCACACACACACAGGTTTTAAGGCTAAAGAGAGCGGATGGAAGCATCACTGAGACGGATGAAGAGATCTGCAAAGAATTGAACAAGGAGTTTCAGTCAGTATTTACAGTAGAAAATACCCCACCCCCTCAGATTGCAGTAATAGAAGCTCAAGGGCCGGTATTAGAGAACATCAACCTTACAGCCACAGAGGTATGCAAAGCGCTGATGGATTTAGATGTTCATAAAGCTACAAGTCCTGATGACATATCCCCTCATGTGCTTAAAAAATGCGCAAACGCAATATCAGTGGCACTAAGTATCATATTTAAAAAGTCACTGGAGTCAGGGGAGATTCCAAGATGCTGGAAACAAGCAAATGTGATACCTATCTTCAAAAAGGGAAGGAGGGATACGGCTCTGAACTATAGACCAGTTTCCTTGACCAGTATAGTTTGCAAAGTTATGTAGAAACTACTAAGGAAACATATCTCTTTTCACTTGGAATCCTTCAACTTTTTGTCAGTGAGGCAACATGGCTTCAGAGAAGGTAGATCAACAGTAACAAACTTATTAGAATTTTATGATGAGGTAAGCCAAATCTTACAGGAAAGAGAGGGCTGGGCAGATTGCATATTCCTAGACTTCCAGAAAGCGTTTGACACTGTTCCACATGGGAGACTTATTAGGAAGCTGCAATCAATGGCTAGAATAGGTGGAAATGTTTTGGAATGGATAAAAACTTACTTAGAAGGAAGGGAACAGAGGGTTAGAGTAAGACACTCAGTGTCTGAATGGAGAAGAGTTAGTAGTGGAGTTCCACAGGGTTCAGTTTTAGGGCCACTTTTGTTCCTTGTATATGTAAATGACCTACCAGAGTCTGTAAATTCATTCATGAATATGTTTGCAGATGATGCAAAGATTGTGAAGAAAGTAAAAAACGAGAACAATGGTAGAGAACTTCAGGAGGATCTAAATTATCTGCATGAGTGGTCAGAAAAGTGGCTAATGAAATTCAATACTTCAAAATGTAAGGTAATGAGAATGGGTACAAGTGCAAGAAGGCCCAAGCTTGACTACTCGGTGGCTGGAGTACAACTTCAAGAGACAGAAAATGAGAGAGATCTAGGAGTAAACATACTGGCTGATTTGTCTCCAGAAATACATATAAATGGCATAGTAAGGGCGGCATATGCATTCTATCTGTACAATTAATCAAGTACAATAATCAATTAATAACGCAATTTACAGTGGCCCTATGATTATGAAGAGGCCATATGGTGAGCAGTTTTTGTCACTAATTTTTTTTTAACTGAAACATCATATCTGCTGGTGATAATAGCTTCAACATATCCAGCACACTTCCACCTCCCCAACTTGCCATTTAGCAGCAAGAAATATATTCTGGAGATAAAGGGAATGCAAGCCTCCAGTACCCTCTTTGCCTTTTATAAGAGGCAGAAAAAATGCGTGCTAAAATAATTTATGCATAAAGCTTAAAATACAGAGGACCACAGTAGTTCAGTGTTTAGAGTACACCACTCGATAGGTGACAGACCCAGAATTGAACCCACTATGGGGTGTAAGGAGGAGCATCCAGCCTAAATTCCCCACCTCCAATCTGTCTGCGTCCACCCCCATGATAGGGATTAATACTAACATAATATGGATAACTAAGTCCAAAGTACAACAATGCACAGAATAGGACAACTGTCTCACTAAATGATCATGCAATTTTCAGTAACATTTTTCAATACGGGTAATAATTTATAATAAAATTAACTTATTACCACATTCAATAATCATTAAGTATGAGAGTCCATGAAGCCTTACTTTCATTAATACTAAACAATATGTTAATTTCAGAAATAACAACAATATATAGGAAATAACCTTTTGTATGTTCATTACACAGTTATGCAAATTCAATGAAGTCTTACGTATGTGATATTATAACATTATTTATATGTAGGAAAAATTGGAATTTAATTTTCTTATGGAGCTCCTTCTGTAATGATATTCTCGAGAATAAGGACACATAAGGCTGAACCTGGAGGTACACCAAGTGAGAAGAGTTAAAGAGAGTCATAGACACCTCCATATACGGGTAGCTTCACCAGTAACAGACATGACTGTCTGTCAAATATAACATTATAAAAAAAGTTGACGGTGGCAACTGTCTTTGTCAAATATTATACGCATAAAGTACATTCAATGCAATTAGAATTTAGTTTATTAATAGTTAAGTGTACCAACTCTCTTTCTGCTAAGAATATATGCAAAAGGTACATTCAATGTACTTATTATCATGGTTAATAATACAGCATGCAATACTGACAGTGAACAAAAACAATCATCTACATAATATAAATACTAGTGCATATAAGATGGACACACTTTTCATATTATACAGTATTAAACATAAAATCCTAAAGTAAGATTAATGATATGTTAAGCTCTTCTTAACTTTTTGGGTGACAGAACGTAATAGGTAATAATGCTAATATTATAAAATGCAACCTATACTGATCAAAAACTGCATTAAATTTGGTGATTAAGCTGTGTTTTAATGGCGATTTAAAGCTAAAGAATAAAATATGACATTATATATAATTCTAAATATTTTCTAACATGACAGTATTCCACGGTAAGAGACGCAGTAGTTTTGTGGTTAAAGAAATTGAATAGGGATGTAACATACACGTTTTCTAGCCCAACGCAGGGCATTAGGAAGGGTATCCAGCCTGAATTCCCCAGCTTCAACCTGTCTGTGTCTATCCCTATTCGAATGGGGATCAATAGTAACATATAAAACAGCAAACATCATTTCATGTAACCTTGTAGCCAGCAAAGTGGCCAAAACTAAGCAATAAAAGGGAGGCAGTGGGAGGTTTATTATACCTATCCAGTCTAACCCCTACAATCAACTGTTTTGAGGCACGAATTTTTTTTTTAAGAAGGAGGGGTTTGAAAGCCCTTCTCTATCCTATCCTTTTTGGCAGTCACTTCTAGACACAGAAGAAATATAAATGAAGTATTCCTATAATCTCAATACATATACAATTTGTAATAAGAAAATATGCAGTGTTAATAATTACTTAATAATTAGTTAATTACTGATGAATGCTAAGGAAGTCCTGTATTTGATTATAAGAAATATTAACTATATATATATATATATATATATATATATATATATATATATATATATATATATATATATATATATATATATATATATATATATATATATATATATATATATATGGTAGGAAAAACCCATTAAATAAAACAACAAAAATATATATATGTAAAGAACTTATTAATTTCGTGACCTTAACTGGCCACCTTCTCAAAGAACAATTGAGAAGGTGTACTTTGAGAAGGTGGCCAGTTACGGTCACGAATAAAATAAGTACTTTACATATATATATTTTCATTGTTTTATCTAATGGACTTTTCCTACCATTTTAGACTGTATGTTAACAGTCAGTGCTATATATATATATATATATATATATATATATATATATATATATATATATATATATATATATATATATATATATATATATATATATATATATATATATATATATATAACACCTGAAACTGCACTGTTTCATACTATATAAAAAATACTTAAGCCTAAAATATAAGTTAGTGCCATGTATGATACAAAAAAATAATTAAAGCCATTTCATTACATGAATATATACTAACAAAAAGCATCAGTATTAATACACACATTAGCAAGTGTTATTTTAAGAATGCAAAAATAGCAAATTCAAAGTAAATGGAAAATTATTATTATAGTAAAAGCTGCAAAACATTGATAATCATTCTCAATATTCAGGCAAAACCATTAATTAAGCAGATGTTATATAAAGCATAAAAGGCTGCAAATAAATGAGTTGAAAATATCTCACATAGGACGCATTTTACTGCTGCGTCGCCCTGGTATCCTGGCAGACACTCGCATGCAATTGTCCTGATGGGTATAGTGTCAACGACTCTGCATTCAGCATATTCACCACAAGGATCTAACCCACATGGGTCAATGCACTCTCCATTGATACAAGCCGTTTTGCTTGGGCAATCCCCATCATTTCTACACCCAATTACAACTGGAAAAGAAAATTAATTTCAATTTCAAAATGCGATATCACAGGAGGAGATTACACACATTCTATATCTAAGGTATGATTTCATTAAGACCAGGTATATATATATATATATATATATATATATTATATATATATATATATATATATATATATATATATATATATATATATATATATATATATATATATATATATATATATAAAGGGGGTTGGTTGAGTGAAAGCAAAAACCTTTACCCTTTACAAAGGAGGAGGTTTTCGGTTATCTCACTTCACCCTATTTAGTCAACTTTTACTACACGCAGGGGAACAAAAAGGAAGTATTCTTGTCTCTCTCAAGTAAATATTTCAGAAATCCTAAGGGGATCTACAAAATGGCACTATCATGCACAAAACATACTTACTCTTTTCACATCCTAATGCTCTTGTTCCATTAAATCCAGGTGGACATGGACAATCTGCAACATGATTCACAGCTTGACATGTGGCTGGCAACTCACAAGGGTCAGAAGTACAAGGGTTTACACATCTTTGATTGATGCAGCTTCGGTCACTTGGACAAGTATCATCAGCAACACAGCCAATAGCGATACATTGAGTGCGAGGATTGCCCCTTGATCCTGGAGGACAATAGCAAGCAGCTTCATGGTTGACTCCTTGGCATACAGCTTCTTCTCCACAAGGTTCATTGTTTGGTCCACATACAGGATCACACTGACCATTACGGCATACATGAGTGGTTAGACAATCATCGTTACTGTAACATCCAGTATCGTAGCATCTGATTTCTGGATCACCTTCATAGCCTCTTTCACAAGAACAAACAGGATGATGCTCTATTATTTCACAATTGGCATTGGCACCACACTGGCAAGGGTCTTTACAGATCCCATTAAAGCAAGCTGTGTCAGAAGGACACTCGGGATCAGCTGAACATCCAAGCTTGATAGGAGGAAGCAACTGACAAACTCCACCATCTTTGGTGACCATACCATCTTGGCATATGCAAATCATTGTTCTCACAGGTAAAGTATCAATGACCTTACACATGGTACTCTCGTGACATGGATCCAGGACTCTGCAAGGATTCACACAAGTTTCATTAATACATGCATGCTGACTAGGACAATCACCATCAACATAGCATTCAGCCTTTGGCATAGGGATGCACTCAATATTTGGATCACCAGCAGTTCCAGGAGGGCACCTACATTTTGCTTCATGGTCAATATTAACACACTCAGCAGATCTTCCGCAAGTATTATAAATGCAAGGGTTAACACAATGTGTGTTTATACAGCCACGATCAGCAGGACATTCAGAGTCTGCTCTGCAACCAATTATAATACATTCAGTGTACCCATCTCCTTGTAAACCAGATGGACAACGACAGAATGCACGATGCTGTTGGGCATAGCACTCAGCATTTTTTGAGCATGGATCATTTACGAGACAGGGGTTGGCACAAACACCATCATAGCAGGCATGGTCATCTTCACATTCATCGTCCACTACACAGCCTATTGGGAAGCAGCCAATATCTGGATTACCTTGATAATCAATTTGACAAGTGCATACTGGACGATGGTCAATAATTTGACAATCTGCATTATGACCACAGCCACAAGGACTGCGACACATTTGATTGATACATGCTTCTTTTGTTGGACATTCATTATCAGCTCGGCAAACAGGTGGATTCTGCACCACTGCCAGGCTACATGTCCCATCTTCCATCATAATGAAGCCCTCCAGACATACACATATCATTGTTCTGACTGGAACAGAATCAATTACTCTGCATTCCGATGTTGGGTCACATGGACTTAAGACATGGCAAGGATTGACACAGCGTCCATCGAGACAAGCTCTTTGGCTAGGACAGTCAGAGTCTTTTCGACATTCAGGTTCAGGTTGCAGAACTACAATACTTTTGTCCAAACACATGACTCTGGGATCACCATAGGGCTTATCAATAGGGCAAAGGCATCCTGTTGTATGACGAAAGACGTAACACTCAGCATTTGGTGCACACTCGTTATGGTAAAGACAAGGATTAACACACTGCCTATTAACGCAAGCCTTGTCTGTAGGACATTCAGAATTGCTACGACAGCCTAGAACTTTACAGCCAATGTAGGGATCTCCTTCAAGGCCTGGAGGACATCTGCACTTGGCTTTATGGGTTTCAGGATAACATTCTGCACTGATAGGACAAGGATTGTTTACCAGACATGGATTAACACAAACACTGTTGGAGCACATCTTATCCAAAGGACAGTCTTCATCTACACTGCAGCCAGCTAGAAATATGAATTAAGATGATTAACAATATGTTTAATAGTCTCTTTTCTTGTATCAAAACAATCAATTTTCTAATATGCATGAAGACTTTAGTAATATTTCAGCTTACTGGACAAGTCAGACACATCCTTACCCTTATAGCATCCTGTAACAGGGTTGTCTATATATCCAGGAAGGCAGGTGCAAATTGGTCGATGGTTTACTACTTTGCAGTCAGCATTTTCCCCACAGTTACAGGGAGTTACACACTGAGTATTCAGGCAAGCTGTATCACTTGGACATTTATTATCAGCACGACAACCAACAGGTGTTGAGGGTTGCACTGCGAAATTGAAAAGAAAACAAATCAGTAAAATAAAACATAGCAGAGTGAATACATAGCAGAGAGATGTTATGAAGCAAGTAAAATCTGATTATTAATTTCTGGCCACATGTTAATATGTATTTTCGTATATCAGGTAAGTGATTATTAGTCAAAATAAAGACATACTCTGAAAGAGATGCTCTGTAAATAATAAAATTGCGTCAACAGGAATATAATTAGGTATCACGAATAAGAAAAAAATAAGGAATGATGATGCTTACACTCAACACACTCCCCTTCCTGTGAAACAACCATATTTTCAGGACAGGTACAAGTCATAGTTTTCAAGGGCTGCGTATCCACTAGATCACATACTGTTGGATCCTGACATGGCTTCAGAATTTCACAAGGTTTTTGACATATTTCGTCTATGCAACCGTAACCAACTTCACAATCATAATCAGAACGACAATCCCGTTTTTGCTTTACCAGGCAAGCAACAGATGGTTCACCTTGTGAACCAGGTGGACATCGACATTCTACAGCATGGCTTACACCTCGACATAGTGCATTTGGTGCACAAGTGTTATTATAAATACATGGATCCAGACATCGGCTATTTAGGCAAAATCGACTAGGTGGGCAGTCTCTGTTAGTAGAACAACCAACAATTTTGCACTCTTTAAGAGGGTCACCTTTAGTACCAGAGGGACAGAAACACTTGGCTTGGTGGGCAATAGCTTGACATTCAGCTTTTGAAGCACATGAATTTTCTGTTAGACAGGGACTTACGCAGTTTCCATTGTAGCATGCACGATCATCTGGACACTGGGAATTACTTGTGCATCCAGCTAAGAAGTTAGAGAAAATAATAGTTATAATAGTATGGTTAACAGTGCTGCATAATGTAAAATTATTTGCAGATATTATTGGAATTACTTTCCGTTTTAAAAATTAGTCTTTGATTACTTGAACTGTTCTGACTAGCACTTAGCGAAACTAATATTATTTTGTGATGTTTATTAAATATTAGTTAAGATATTAATTCAGTTATTTCATAAAAAATGTTATAGAATGCTATGCATGGATATTTAGGGTAGATATACATATTATGGGTTAACCTTAATATCTAGGGTAGAATCCAATAAGTGTTGTTCCTTGTTAACTGAATGCTGCCAATTACATATTTATCATGATGCAATAAAGATATGGGTCACAGAATCTCAATTGAGAGTAATATAGGTAAAGTTGGAGATTCTTACTGGCAGTACATGCTATTTGTGGGTTGCCCTCATAACCTGAGGTACAAGTGCAAACTGGCCTGTGATTAATGACAGTACAGAGGGCATTGACTCCACAGTTACACGGATCACGGCAGTCTTGACTGATGCATGCCAAATCAAGTGGACAGTCTGTGTCACGAAGACACGGTCCCGGGACTGGAACTAAAATATTAGTACAATCTTTAGTAAAAGAGATAACGAAAAACAGCCTTATGTCACACTATTGCCTTTGAAATTAAATATCTAAGCAAATGCTGTCAATGAACACTAACATATATAATAACTTAAATGCCAAGAGTCGAATATCTTTTAACTAAAGCAAAGCCAAAACATATATATACACCTAGTTTGCTTTTTACGCATGTTTATAATCCACGAAATTGGAATAATACCCCTAAAAAATAATAATAAAAAAATATGAAATTCGCAAATAACTATTCTATTCTATTCTATCTACCTTGGCTGTTTCCCCCTTTAATTGGGGGGTAGCCAACATCAAAAAAAGAAAACAATAAGGGGATTACTTTGCTCTATGGGCAATGACGAGGGAGTTAGCGACCGTTCAGATGGTACTGCTGGAGTGCCACAGCCCATCCTCCCGGCTCTTCCACAGCCTGTGTCGATCCACAACTGCCAACTCCCCTACTGCCCCTACCACAGGGCTACCTCTGTAAGATGCAGCCCCGTGGTAACAGCAGATGCCCATCAGAGCTGTGTCACAATCGCTCGCCACTCATTCCTATTCCTAGCACGCTCACTTGCTTCCCTCAAATCCATCCTCCTATCATTCAGGGCTCTCCTTACTCCATCTATCCACCCAAACCGAGGCCTCCCTCTAGCATTTCTCCCATCAAATCTCGCATTCATCACCTTTTTCAGCAGTCTTTCATCATCCATCCTTTCCACATGGCCAAACCATCTCAGAACATTCATATCTACTCTGCCTGCAATTTCTCTCCTCATACCCATTCTTGCTCTCACCACTTCATTCCTAACCCTATCCAACCGAGATACATCAATCATACTCCTCAGGCATTTCATCTCAAACACATTTAGCTTCCGTCTCTCACTTACTTTCATACCCCATAACTCTGATTCATACATCACAACTGGCACAACCACTTTCTCATACAAAACTTTCTTAACATTCATTTCCAACCTTCTATTCTTCATCACTCCTTTCAACACACCCAACACTTTACATCCTTCATTCACTCTGTGAAACACATCTGATTCCACTCCACCATTTGTAGCTATAACCGAGCCTAAATACTTAAACTGATCAACTTCCTCAAGTGTCTCTCCATTCAACATAACATTCAATCCAACACCATCCTCATTTCTTGTACACCTCATAACCTTACTCTTTCCCACATTCACTTGCAACTTCCTTCTCTCACACAGTTATTGACTGGAGAACCTTATTTTACAACAAATCTGTACAAGAAATGTATGACATCTTTTGTAAGAAATATGGGAAGATAGTAGATTGCTGCATACCTGTCACCAAAGTAGGTGTAATTCATGCCAGAGAGAAATGGTTCGATAATGGGTGTAAAAGAGCTAAGGAGTGGAGAGACAAATGCTGGAAAAGGTATAGGAGGAGAAAAAACATAAATGCCTGGCAAACCTACAAAAGAGCAAGAAATGACTACCTAAGTAAAAGGAGAGAGGCAGAGAGAGATTATGAGAGGGACATCACCAGGAAGGCTAAAGAAAATCCCAAGCTTTTCCACAGCTTTATCAGAGGAAAACTGAAGGTAAAAGAACAGGTTTTAAGGCTAAAGAGAGCGGATGGAAGCATCACTGAGACGGACGAAGAGATCTGCAAAGAATTGAACAAGGAGTTTCAGTCAGTATTTACAGTAGAAAATACCCCACCCCCTCAGATTGCAGTGATAGAAGCTCAAGGGCCGGTATTAGAAAACATCAACCTTACAGCCACAGAGGTATGCAAAGCGCTGATGGATTTAGATGTTCATAAAGCTACAAGTCCTGATGACATATCCCCTCATGTGCTTAAAAAATGCGCAAACACAATATCAGTGGCACTAAGTATCATATTTAAGGAGTCACTGGAGTCGGGGGAGATTCCAAGATGCTGGAAACAAGCAAATGTGATACCTATCTTCAAAAAGGGAAGGAGGGATACGGCTCTGAACTATAGACCAGTTTCCTTGACCAGCATAGTTTGCAAACTTATGGAGAAACTACTAAGGAAACATATCTCTCTTCACTTGGAATCCTTCAACTTTTTGTCAGTGAGGCAACATGGCTTCAGAGAAGGAAGATCAACAGTAACAAACTTATTAGAATTTTATGATGAGGTAAGCCAAATCTTACAGGAAAGAGAGGGCTGGGCAGATTGCATATTCCTAGACTTCCAGAAAGCGTTTGACACTGTTCCACATGGCAGACTTATTAGGAAGCTGCAATCAATGGCTAGAATAGGTGGAAATGTCTTGGAATGGATAAAAACTTACTTAGAAGGAAGGGAACAGAGGGTTAGAGTAAGACACTCAGTGTCTGAATGGAGAAGAGTTAGCAGTGGAGTTCCACAGGGTTCAGTTTTAGGGCCACTTTTGTTCCTTGTATATGTAAATGACCTACCAGAGTCTGTAAATTCATTCATGAATATGTTTGCAGATGATGCAAAGATTGTGAAGAAAGTAAAAAACGAGAACAATGGTAGAGAACTTCAGGAGGATCTAAATAATCTGCATGAGTGGTCAGAAAAGTGGCTAATGAAATTCAATACTTCAAAATGTAAGGTAATGAGAATGGGTACAAGTGCAAGAAGGCCCAAGCTTGACTACTCGGTGGCTGGAGTACAACTTCAAGAGACAGAAAATGAGAGAGATCTAGGAGTAAACATACTGGCAGATTTGTCTCCAGAAATACATATAAATGGCGTAGTAAGGGCAGCATATGCATTCTTATCAAATGTAAGGGTAGCCTTCAGGCACATGGACAAGGAAATGTTCAGAAATATTTATGTAACCTATGTGAGGCCAAAACTCGAATATGCAGCCACCTTTTGGAATCCGCACTTGAAAAAGCACATAGCTAAGCTTGAAAAAGTTCAAAGACATGCCACGAAACTGGTGCCAGAAATACGCAATCTCGGTTATGATGAGAGGCTGAGGGAATTAGACTTGCCATCACTCGAAGCTAGAAGAGTAAGGGGGGATATGGTGACAGTCTTTAAATTCCTTCATGGTTATGATAGAGTGGATAGGGATCGATATTTCGATATGGCTGGCTCTAGAGCTAGAGGTCATAGTTTGAAGCTTCGTAAGAAAACTTGTTTGCAGGATGTAAGGAAATACTTTTTCAGTGTAAGAGTAGTTGATAATTGGAATTCGCTAAGCGAGGAGGTAGTTAATGCTATCTCAATCCATAGTTTTAAAGACAGGTATGATAAGTATCACTAAGTCTAAAAATGGAACCGATCAGGAGACGGGAAGATACGAGCTTTGGGCTCTTTCCCGTAAACACAATTAGGTAATCACAATTAGGTAATCACACACCATTCCAAATTCTGACTCTAACTGACACAGCTTCTCCTCTGAATCTGCCACCACCACAGTATCATCTGCAAACAGCAACTGATTCAGCTCCCACTCGTTATCATCCCCATCTACCATTCTCAAACCTTGACCACGCAGTCGCTCATTCACCTCTCTTACGACTCCATCAATATACATATTGAACAGCCATGATGACATCACACATCCCTGTTTCAGTCCCACACTTACTGGAAACCACTCACTCACTTCATTCTCTACTCTAATGCAAGCTCTACTGCCCTCATACAAACTCTTCACTGCATGCAACAATTTACCATTAATTCCATATAATCTCAAAACATTCCACATTGCTTCTCTATCAACTCTATTATACGCTTTCTCCAGATCCAAAAATGCAAAATACACATCGTTACCGTTTGCTAAATATTTCTCACATTACTGCCTAACAATAAAAATCTGATCTATACAACCTCTACCTCTCCTAAAACCAGTCTGCACTTCCGCAATCACATTTTGCCTTATCCCTAATCCTATTAACCAGTATCCTACCATACACTTTTCCTACCACACTCAACAAACTTATACCCCTAAAATTACTGCATTCATACACATCTCCCATACCTTTGTATAGGGGCACTATAAAAGCAATCACCCATTCCACTGGCACCACTGACAACATAAAGCATATATTAAACACTCACTAACCATTCCAATGCAGTCACACCCCCTTCTTTCAAGATCGCTCTCACACCATCCATTCCAGGTGCTTTATCTGCTTTTGCTTCATACAATGCCCTTTTCACCTCCTCTCTTATAATCTCTCTCTCATTTTCATCTCCCATTACTGGCGAATAACAATCATGCAAAAAAATGTGAAAAAATTTTTCATCTTAGTAAATTATCGACCGCCTCGGAGGCACTTTTCCGCCATGCTCCTCCTCTCCTACCGCTTAATGCAATCGGATATTATGAAGATAATGGAAAAAACATTAAGAATAAACAGCAAACAAACTTGCGATATAATATCGTCAGGGAAATAGTGTGCGAGGATGCATCAGCTGATACAGATGTGGCAAAATGTTTGCAGATAGAGGTTTGTTCTCCCGCATCCTCCTCCTCCTATTCTACCGCTTGGATATTATGAAGAGAACTGAAAAAAAAGCATTAAGAACAAACAGCAAACAAACTTGCGATAAAATATTGTCAGGGAAATAGCGTGCGAGGATGCATCAGCTGATACGGAGACAGAAAAACGTTTGAAGACAGAGGTTCGTTCTCCCGCATCCTCCTCCTCTTCTACCGCTTGATGCGATCGGATATTATGAAGAGAATAGAACAAAAGCATTAAGAACAAACAGCAAATAAGCTTGCGATATAATATCGTCAGGGAAATAGCGTGCGAGGGTGCATCAGCTGATACGGAGGTGGCAAAACGTTTGCAGATAGAGGTTCGTTCGTCCGCATCCTCCTCCTCTTCTACATCTTAATGCGATCGGATATTATGAAGAGAATTTGAAAAAAGCATTAAGAACAAACAGCAAACAAACTTGCGATATAATATCGTCAGGGAAATAGCGTGCGAGGGTGCATCAGCTGATATGGAGGCGACAAAACTTTTGCAGACAAAGGTTCGTTATCCTGCATCCTCCTCCTCTTCTACTGCTTGATGCAATCAAATATTATGAAGAGACTGGAAAAAAGCAATAAGAACAAACAGCAAACGAACTTGCGATATAATATTGTCAGGGAAATAGCGTGCCAGGGTGCATCAGCTGATATGGAGGTGAAAAAGCGTTTGCAGATAGAGGTTTGTTCTCCCGCATCCTCTTCCTCTTCTACCGCTTAATGCGATCTGATATTTTGAAGAGAAAGAAAAAATACATTAAGGATAGACAGCAAACAAATTTGCGATATAATATCGTCAAGGAAATAGCGTGCGAGGGTGTATCAGCTGATACGGAGGCAGCAATACCTTGTGCTCACCACCATCATGCACGTCCCAGTGTCAGTGTATGCCTGTTGCCCACTGCATAATAGAGTGCATTAATTTGTTTACTGTACAGTAAATCTGTATATCTTTTATACTGTACACTATATGCATGTTAATATAAATAGCTACAGGTCTGTCTGCTTTGTTATGTACTTATAATATATGTTTTACTTATCTTATATCTTTGGTATAGTGTGTCTATGTATGGTTGTGAAATGTATCTATGCCCATTATCATTGTTTCTTATGGAAAATAACTCGTTACATTATGCCAAAATTACAATATGCGGCACTTCTGAGAACCTATTTTCGCGTTATTATAAGAACTAGGTATATATATAATGTTATTTAACGCAATGTTAATAACTGTGTAAACCTTTCATATCTCTAATGTGAATCTTGCAATGTGTTGAGCTTTATCTATAGTATATAAGTGATTTTTCTTACAAAGTTTTCACACATATTAGATACAAATAAAAGATTTATTTGCATTAATTTTTTTAAATCAAAGCAAAGATTTTGCTTCATAAAACTAGATAAATAATTGAACTTGTTAATTGTAGTGACTAACATGAAAGTTGGTCCTCCTAGAATGAGTATACTTAAAATTTCTAAAATGATTCTTACTAGGTCTGCACTGTGTATGGGCGTCGCCTTGGAAACCTGGCAAGCATTCACAGACCAGGGTTTTGAAAGGCATTGAGTCAATTACAGAACACTTAGCATTTTCTCCACACGGTTTGCTAGTACAAAGACTTTGGCACCAATCATCAATACATGCTAAGCCTGTACGACAATCTTCATCATTAAAGCATACTATCTTTGGCTCCTCAGATATCTGACACTGGAATGAGGGATTCCCTTTATGGCCTGGAGGGCACTGACATTTTGCACCATGGTCATCTGCTATGCAGGTAGCCTCTGGAGCACAAGTCAAGTACAGGCATGGATCAACACACTGACCCTCCCTGCATTCTTTATCTTTGGGGCAATTCTCATCACCAAGGCATTTGAGTGTTTCACATTTCAAAAATGGATCGCCTTCATATCCTGGTCGACATCGGCACATGGCCTCATGATTGACGGAGAAACATTCTGCATTTAATGGACAGGGATTCTTGACAAAACAGGGGTCAGTACAAAACTGATTTTGACATTTATCAGTTAGTGGGCAGTCCAAGTCTGTTTGGCAACCAGCTGTTACATGAGAAAATTGTTGGTTAGATGCATTATGAAATTTGTATAACTGTATCACTAGTTATAGAGAGAGATATTAATTCTTAAAATTATATATATATTAATACATTTCAAACAGTGTAACAAGGTTAAATTTTCAAGCAAAGTACCCTAATAGTAAATTTGCTGTTAAATATAATACTATACAAGCAAACACTAGAACATTTCAAAATTATATACAGTAGTATACTGTATTTGTATCTTACTAGCATAACAGGCAGTGTACGGTTCCCCGTGATAACCAGCAGCGCAAGAGCAAACTGGATGATGGTTAATCACTCTACACACAGCATTCTCTCCACATGAGCATGGGTCAATGCACTGGCTTTTCAAGCATGCAAGAGTTGAATGGCAGTCTGAATCTTTTGCACAGAGTGGCCGCTCTGGTGGTGGTGTTACTAAAGAACATATCATGATTAGTAAGTTGTGACTGGAAACACCTTAAAGTATAACTTAAATATGCATCAGTTAACCTGTAAAACTAGATAATGAATATTATTCCCATAATTATTTGTTATTCATAACATAATTTAGAGACAGAGAGAGTAGTTATGATATACACTATAACCAGATGGATATGTTGAAGTAGACGCAAAGATAAGACACTCATACTTTTCCAGCACTGAATTTTAGCATCACCAGTGAAGCCTGCAGGACAAGTACAGGTAACAGACTTGACAGGTCTTGTTTCTTGAACAGTACACAGGGCATATGTAGCACAAGGTTTTTCTTGCTTACAGGGATCCTTACAAGATCCACGTGCGCACACTAGCCCTATACCACAGTCATGATCAACCGCACATGTCGATAATGTGGGACGACATACAACGTATGGGTCACCAACATATCCATTGGGGCAGTTACATATTTGGTTATGCCTTTGGACAATACAGAATGCCCCAACACCACAGATTTCTTTATCACAAGGGTTTTGGCACTTCCCATTTTCACATAAATGACTAGGAGGGCATTCATCATGAGCTTTACATCCAATGGGTAAACACTGAAGCTTTGGGTTGCCTTTATCTCCTGGTAAGCATGCACACTGAAGCTTATGATGTTGTACTGTGCATGTTGCAGATGGGGCACAGACTGATGTCAAAGATGAAGCACATGGGTCAGTGCAATCATTATTTATACAAGCCTTGTTGCCAGGACAATCTAGGTCATCCATGCAATGAACTGTAAGAATGAGAACAAGTAATAATAATAACAATACTCACTTTTATATCATAATCTAAAGGTACTGAGCTCTCACATTTCAGCATGTAATATATAAGATACAGTAACAAAAGGAATGATTACCTCTGTGACAGACTACAGCAGGGTCGCCTGTATGGCCATGAGCACATGTACAAAAAGGCCTATGGTTAACAACATGGCACTGAGCATTCAGACCACAATTGCATGGATCTCGACATGCACCATTTACACAAGCTTCACTGAATAGGCAGTCTGTGTCCTTGATACAGCCTACCTGGGATGGAACTGGAAAGAGTAATTTTAAAAATAAGGGTTGTTGAATTATAGAAGCTAACCTTGTAAATGTATACTCCAGGCAAAGAATTTAGTTCCATTGCCAATTGGATTTTTGTGCTGATGACATGATATCATACATCATTATGAAATTTTAGTTACTACATTTCACCAAAAATATATCAGTAGTTAATTCCTGCAAAAGCACATTTTAAGCTTAAGTTTCTAATCTGCATACAAAAATACATACAAACATAAAGTAATACTTACTTCTCCTGCACTCTATCTTAGCATCTCCGTGGTAACCATTAGGGCAAGCACAACTCATGGATTTTCGTGGTTTTGAATCAATCACAGAGCAAATAGAATTAATACCACAGGGTTTGTGCTCTTTGCACAAATCACGGCAAACAGATTTTGAATCTGAGTCATCTAGTCTAATATACACAGCAGATACTTTGTTGTGGTAACGGGTTACTAGAGATTCTAGTATGCAGCCATCAGTGGGAGGGCAGTCTTGATCACTTGCACATTGAATAGGATCTTTAGGCGGAATGCAGCTGAAGTGAGGGTTACCAAAAAGTCCAGGTGGACATGTGCATTCATGCTTATGATCATTAACTTTGCATATAGCATTTGATGCACATGGGCTGAGGTGGATACAAGGGTCCTGGCATTCTCCACTAATGCATGCCTCAAAACTTCTACAATCAAGGTCAGTAATGCATTCCATGACCTTGCAAGAGATGTCTGGATTACCCGAGGAACCTGGTGGGCAATGGCATTGTGAACGATGATTGCTACTGACACAAATAGCACTTTCTGGACAAGAGTTATCTTTTAGGCAAGGGTCTTCACAGTAAAATTTTGTGCAGACTTCTGAGTTGAGGCAGTCTCTATCAGACTGACAGTTAACTGAAATGAAAGTGACGACTATATTAGCAAAAACTACGCAGGAAAATAAACAGTAAATTGCATGATGTGGCCACAAAACTCTTAAACTAGCAAAATAAAAAGAACTAAAATCGTGCATTAGCTTGAACAAAATTAATACTGTCAGAGCGATTTCTAAGAATGTTTTTTCCAGGGAAATTGATATAAAATTTATATATGATTTCACAGACAATATGAATACGAATATTTTCAGGTATAAAGGGTAATGATGCTTATATAACACTTACTTTTGAAGCACCCAATCTCAGGATCACCTGCATAGCTGGGTTGGCAGTGGCAAACGGGATGATGATTAATAACAGAGCAAGAAGCTCCTGCACCACAACCCGCAGGACAAGGACTTTGACATTTGCCAGATATACAAGCAAGCATAAGTGGACAGCTAATATCACTAACACATTTTGTTCCACTTATAGCTTTACCTAGAAAGGAGATGAGTAGAATAAAATATAGGTATTTAATTCATCCATAATATCAATGTTTCAGTTAGTCATTTATGCAAAAAATACATGACAGGAATTCAACTAATTACATAAAAAAGTTCCAATCAATTTATGAATATTGTACTAAGCTTACTGCATATATTCAACAATGAAAAACAGGTTTTTGATAAATAAAATTCACTTACTTGGTGTACATGCTATTTGTGGGTCTCCATCATAGCCATCAGGGCAACTACATGACATTGCTCTCAATGGTTTATTATCCAAAATGCTGCAAATGGCATCAAAGCCACAGGGATGAATTGCTTCACACAGGTCAACACACTTGCCATTAATACATCCCTGATGTAAAGGACATTCATAATCTTGGCTACATTCAGTAATGACTGGCAAAGCACAATATAGTTCTGCATCACCCATATAGCCATTAAGGCACTCACATTTGGCCTTGTGCTCAGTAACAATGCAAACTGCATTTGTCACACACTGCAGTAGTAAACAAGGGTCTTGACACTGTTGATCAATGCACTCGAAATCATGAGAGCATTGAGAGCTTTCTGAACACCCTGATGGTAAACACTTGTCATAGGGGTCTCCCTGAAATCCTTTTGGACATGTGCAGACTGGTCCATCTGCTTTAGGTTCACAATTTGCTTGCAACCCACATGGATTTCTAGTCTCGCAAGGATCAGAACAACGACCATTGATGCAAGCCTCTGTTACCTGACACTCACTCTTTTGGGTGCAACCAACTGAAAAATGAATATTCATTCATTAAACTACATATCAATACTTGGATTACGAGACCATAGACAGTTACTAAGTAAAAAAGATTGAAGTCATGAGCAAGAGGTCATTGTAAGGATTTTCTTGAAGTAAACAAAGCAATAGTATAATCATTTATATTCATACAATAATCAGTTTTAAAAGAAAGACATAAAAGTAACATTCACCCACCTGGAGTACAGAGTGAATAAGGGTTTCCATGGTAGCCAGCTGCACATGAGCAAATACTACGGTGATTAACAGTGCGGCATAAAGCACCAGGGGCACAAGGAGACTGTGAGCACAGATCTACACATTTTCCTTCAAGACATGACTCCTGAGATAGGCAGTCATTTTCATAAGTGCAACCAGGTTCAGTAACAGGTATCTTGATGCATTCAGTGAATGGATCTCCTATCAGACCATGTCCACACTGACAAGTAATGGTTGACATAAGCTGACCATCTTTAACTTTGCAGACTGCTTGCCGACCACAAGGATTCTTCAAGCAGAGATCTTCACAATTTCCATTTATGCACCCCTCTCCATTATGACAGTCTGCATCAGATGAACATCCAATTACTGGCAATGGTGTAACAGGGAAACAGCCTTTGTCTAGAGCAGCAAATCCGACTGGACACGAACAGTTTGGTTGATGATTAACAACATTGCACTTCTGAGTCGCACCACATGGATTATTCATTTTACAGACATTAACACATTTACCACTTAAGCAAGCATGTGTAGAGGGACAGTTAGTATTTGAAGAGCATCCAAGGGTAGCGCAAGATAAATATGGATCCCCAACAATACCTGGCTCACACTGACATTGCGCACTGTGCTCGACAGATATACAGTGAGCGTTATCCCCACAAGGATTTGACAGCAAACAAGCTTCTATACATTTTCCATTTGAACAAACACTGTTATTAAGACAATCTGCATCATGCAGGCATTTTATCTTTGAACAAAATTTATGTCCATCTCCTGTATAGCCAAAAGGACAGTAACAGAGTGCTCTGTGGTTAACTGTTCTACATTCAGCGTTTTCAGCACATAAATTATCATCACATAGGTCTTGACATTCACTGTTGACACAAGCAAAGGAAAGCAAACAATCTCCATCATGTTTGCAGCTTGGGTATATCTCAGTCAATTTGATGCATTTATCATAGGCACTTCCTTTATATCCTTTTGGGCATTCACAGAGCATTGTTCTCTGTTGGCCCACATTTACAACACGACACAAGGCTTCCAGTCCACAAGGTTGAAGACGAGTACACAAGTCATGGCAAAGTCCATCAATACATCCATAATTATCAGTACAATCTAAATCAGATATACACTGTGGTGTTGGAGTTGGTGAACAACCCGCAAATGGGTCACCAACGTATCCAGAAAGGCATATGCAACTGACGATATGTTGCTCAACTTTACAAATGGCTCCTGCACCACATGGTGAATTTATTAGACAGGGATCAGTGCAAGAGCCTTTGTAGCAAGCCTCATGATTAAGACATTCATCTGAGGAAAGGCATCCAGTGGGTTCACATGAGGTTGTTGGGTTACCTGTATATCCAGGACGACATGTGCAAGTTGTGCTATGGTTGACTGATATACAAGTGGCTGTAGGGGCACAAGGGCGTTCTGTGTGGCAAGGATCCTGGCAGTATGAATTGTAACATTTTTCTCTATAAGGGCAGTCTTTGTCTGTTTTACAGCCAACTAGAGTGAAAAGGACAGGTATTAAGAAGAGAGTTGAGTTGATAATTATAAACATTCATTACTACTTAAGAATCAATAGATGTTAATCATTAATCTAATTCTACATGATGCAAAATGAGACACATTCTAAGTTATTTGAAGCGATAAAGTAATTGGGTCAATATAAGTATTTCAGCATACCTAAATATTTACTCAAAATAATCCCCAGAGGCCCTAAAACTCCCCAAAGGGAGTGAAGAGTATGGATCACTTAAAATTTTCCCTATCATAAAATAAATAATATCTTTTACAAACTCTTGTAAAGTCCCTAACAATTAAAAACTAGATAGAGAGCAAGTATATTAGTAGGAAAAAGTCTGTGAATTCAATTTTCTATCCTTAAAACTCAAAGATGAATAACTCAGTTGATACATATCAATTACCTGACTTTTGTTCCCTATAAATCTCTAAGCTTATCTGTCCAAATTCAGCAAGCCATAAGTAAGAAAAATTAAACTGAAGGCACAATCATTTAGGTATTGGCCCTTGACGACTCTCCATGACAAATGAACCTACCACAATGAATTAACAAAGAAAGGTGAAAACTTTCACAGGCAGCATGGTAGAAAGGTATCGTCCTTCATTGTTAGCATATCAAGAAAATATGTTCCCAACTATACATTGTTGGTTGCAGACATTTCCATGATATATAAATATTTAAATAATGATAGATTAAATATGCTTTCATACTAAATGGAAATATAATTGGCAAAGAAGGAGACAATGGATACTGTAAAATCATATACTGAGAAGAGGTGATTTGAGGAACATACCGGTCTTTTTTTTTTTGTATAGGGCACTTAGCCTAAATAATGCTTAGATTTTGCAACTGTTGGTCTCTGGTATTCCTGATGGGCCTACTGGGGTTATTTTTGGAGAAATATTTTCTTATTGATTTTTGAAGGGGAAAACATAGGGGCTATGGTACATATCTGACCATAAATAATTATAAATAGAAAGAAACAACAAGAAACGCTTTGATTACAGCTATATTAAGAACATTCTTCAAAAAGAAAGTCTTACTTGAATGGCATGCCTGGTGAGGATCACCAATGGTAGTAGGAGGACAGGAACAGATGGGTCGATGCTCATGCACCTTACAGAAGGCTGTGACTGGGCAAGAGCTTGGGCAAGGATGAACGCACTGACTACCTTGGCACCACTGATCAGGTCCACAGTCACCATGACTATGACAATCCTGTCCAGTTCCTATAGTAGTCCAGTTTGCCTCAATTACTCCTGGCACCAGTGCTAGACATACACACAGACCCATTTTGTTAGTATAATATTTAAGAAAATTGTAAAATTTCTGGAAGGCCCTTGTCTTTATTGGTCAATTAGATTGTAAGCAGACGTTTACAGCTAAGTGACCATAAACACAAGAGGCTATATTGGAGATAACGCAGGCTATGCTGGAGATAGTACGAGGCAAAATTTGCTAGTAAGAGGCTAGTAAAGACTATAGTACTGCTTGTATACTTCGTATATAATATGAAGCTACCTAATAAATTAATATTGAATGCATTTCTTGATTAAACAGGGGCATGGAAAGTATTAATTGCTGACGTTTTCATTCCGAATTATTTTTCAGTTAGAAGTGAGAAGGTGCTGCTGTGAAATTATTTTCTCTTCTAGTTAAACTAGTTAATACTAAATGAATTTCTTGAAAAAATTAGGATTTTGCATACAGTAATCACCAATATTTCATTTCAAATTTTTCCTCAGTTAGCAGAGAGACAGTGTTATTTTATAATTATATGTCTGTTTTAATGGAACAAGTTAATAATGAATGTATATCTTGATAAAATGGGGACGTGGAAGAGGTTAATTACGGCTAGCAGTGTTTCTGAAATTATATGTCTGTTCTAGTAAGTAATATTGGTTTAACTGTAAGTAAACTTTAATAAACTGAACATTGGCAAATACATATGCAATCTTTTGGATCTTAAGTAATTCCATATTCAAAGATGCACGTTCCAATACCCTGAAATAAATCTTGTGGTGTCCTTCAAATCATTACAAACATAAAACAACACCTCCTCTAGTTCATTAACATTATACTCATGCAGTCATACAAAGACAAGTAACCATGCAATCAGGTTTTTAAAACTCTGTCAATTAATGCCTTTATTGCATAATTGCAATATGTCATTCCCTTGAAGATCTTAAACAATAAATATTCTCTAAAAGCATTTTCTTAATGTGAGGAGAGTCTTGACAGAATGTAAAACAGTACTTCTCTTCAATGAATTTCAAAATGTGCAAAACTTTGAGCGTAAATGAAATCCATGACTACGAAGGGAAAATATGAAAAAGGAGTGTATAAAAGCCTAAGGTAAGAAATGGATATACTTCCTATTTACATAAGTCAAGGTCCTCATGTAATTACAAGTGGATTAGATACATAAATAAAGTGTAAAGATAAACTTTTGAGAACATACAGTCATGCTTAGCTATAATATGTTGTCACAATTTAACATCAGCATTGGTAATTTTATAGAGCCGTAGAATACATTATTCATTTATTAATTTTCTGCTTGTGTCCATAAAATCCCCTGTATTGACGTCTTTGGGGGTGGTTTAGCTGCAATATGGCTTCAGAAAAAACAAAAGGAAACACTCCTCTTTGTATATCAACCTGTGAAATATGGGTTTCTGTTCCTACCCATACTTTATCTTTTCAGTTCAACACCAGATTTGAAAAATCATAATAATCATATAAAATAAGAAGAGGTCAGTGGAACATAAAAAATAAAATAAAATAATATTCCTCAGGAGAGAAGAATAAAGACAGAAATGATCATTTCATAAAACTAGAATAAACAAACCATTATAATGTCATGGCTTAAACAAAAATCATAATAACAAAACCATGAGTTGGGAAGATGTTCATATATAAAAGCATGCACACACATTACAAATACATAATAAAATAGTATATATGGTGTTGGGGATATAACTTTGGCCAGATATTAGTGAATAAATTACATTAGTATTTACAAAACGAAAAAGATTTTCTTAATTCATTGGCAGCTTCAAAATAATATGGGAAGAAGTACATAAAGGCAGTTTATGTTTCTTTTTTTAAAGTACGCACATGAATGAAGCAATTTAATAGAAGAAATAAGGATTCTAATGTTTACTATATATATATATATATATATATATATATATATATATATATATATATATATATATATATATATATATATATATATATATATATATATATATATATATATATATATATATATATATATATATATATATATATATATATATATATATATATATATATATATATATATATATATATATATATATATATATATATGTATATATATATATATATCAGGTATACCTCACCCAACGTCGTTAATTGGTTCCAGGAGAGACGACTTAAGTCGAAAAATGACTTAAATTGAATTAGCTTGTTTCTAGGCTAGCCTAGGCTAGGCTATGCCAAATTTACTTGTCTAGGCTAAACCGAAAATAACCATTCCTAGTTCTGTACTTTATTCATGAATGCAATTTTCAATAATATATAGTACAGTAAAACATATTTTATTACATAACAAAGCAGAAAGACCTGTAGTTATTTATATTAACATGCAAATAGTGTACAGTATAAAAGATATACAGATTTACTGTACAGTAAACAAATTAATGAACTCTATTATGCCGTTGGCAACAGGCTTAGCATGGGGGCAAGTGTTGCCAGATAAAGCGGATGTTTTTATATTCAAATGTATGGTATATTTTAAGATATATTTTAATTACAAGATGGTAGTACTGTAATTTAAATAAAAATGTACTTCATCTTTAAGAGCTACTTGAAATAACTTACCAGCTTACATGTATGTTTTTTATATTTATCATTTCTCTCATTCATGCATTCTGGCAACACTGATGGTGGCAGTGAGGACGAGGATGCATACGTTTTGTCAAAAAAACGAGAACAATGGTAGAGAACTTCAGGAGGATCTAAATAATCTGCATGAGTGGTCAGAAAAGTGGCTAATGAAATTCAATACTTCAAAATGTAAGGTAATGAGAATGGGTACAAGTGCAAGAAGGCCCAAGCTTGACTACTCGGTGGCTGGAGTACAACTTCAAGAGACAGAAAATGAGAGAGATCTAGGAGTAAACATACTGGCAGATTTGTCTCCAGAAATACATATAAATGGCGTAGTAAAGGCAGCATATGCATTCTTATCAAATGTAAGGGTAGCCTTCAGGCACATGGACAAGGAAATGTTCAGAAATATTTATGTAACCTATGTGAGGCCAAAACTCGAATATGCAGCCCCCTTTTGGAATCCGCACTTGAAAAAGCACATAGCTAAGCTTGAAAAAGTTCAAAGACATGCCACGAAACTGGTGCCAGAAATATGCAATCTCGGTTATGATGAGAGGCTGAGGGAATTAGACTTGCCATCACTCGAAGCTAGAAGAGTAAGGGGGGATATGGTGACAGTCTTTAAATTCCTTCATGGTTATGATAGAGTGGATAGGGATCGATATTTCGATATGGCTGGCTCTAGAACTAGAGGTCATAGTTTGAAGCTTCGTAAGAAAACTTGTTTGCAGGATGTAAGGAAATACTTTTTCAGTGTAAGAGTAGTTGATAATTGGAATTGGCTAAGCGAGGAGGTAGTTAATGCTATCTCAATCCATAGTTTTAAGGACAGGTACGATAAGTATCACTAAGTCTAAAAATGGAACCGATCAGGAGACGGGAAGATACGAGCTTTGGGCTCTTTCCCGTAAACACAATTAGGTAATCACTTCCGTATCAGCTGATGTGCCCACACACGCTATATTAAAAATATGTTTGCTGTCTGTTCTTAATGAATTTTTTTCAATTTTCTTCATAATATCCGATCGCATTATGCTGTAGAAGAGCAGTAGGATGCGGGAGAACGAACCTCTATTGGCAAACGTTTTGCTACTTCCGTATCAGCTGATGCACCCTCACACGCTATTTCCCTGACGATATTATATTAAAAATATGTTTGCTGTTTGTTCTTAATGCTTTTTTTTCAATTTTCTTCATAATATCCGATTGCGTTAAGGGGTAAAAGAGGAGTAGGATGCGGGAGAACAAACCTCTATCAGAAAACATTTTGCTACTTCCGTATCAGCTGATGCACCCTCACACGCTATTCCCCTGACAATATTATATTAAAAATATGTTCGCTGTTTGTTCTTAATGCTTTTTTTTCAATTTTCTTCATAATATCCGATTGCATTAAGGGGTAAATGAGGAGTAGGATGCGGGAGAACGAACCTCTATCAGCAAACATTTTGCTACTTCCGTATCAGCTGATGCACCCTCACACGCTTATTTCCCTGACGATATGATATTAAAAATATGTATGCTGTTTGTTCTTAATGCTTTTATTAAATTTTCTTCATAATATCCGATTGCATTAAGCGGCAGAAGAGGAGTAGGATGCGGGAGAACGAACCTCTATCTTCAAACGTTTTGCTACTTCCATATCAGCTGATGCACCCTCACATGCTATTTCCCTGACAATATTGTATTAAAAATAACTTTACTGTTTGTTCTTAATGCTTTTTTTCAATTTTCTTCATAATATCCGATCATAGCCAGTTTATCATCCAGCGTTATAGCATGACGCTTAGCACTTGCACTAGGAATTTTCTTAGCTGCCATGGGGGCAAAATATAAGGTCACAAATGAATGAGAATGAGAGTAGCTGATAAACAGACGTACACAATGCATAAACTAATCAATTCAAAACAATAGCGGTTTCGTGGGAATGACGAGTGATGACACCTAACGGTAGATATTGGAACTACTGTACATATTTTAATAAGATTTTATATGCTTTTATTCTTATTTATTGTACAATAACATGATTTTATGTGCTTTTGCTTTTATTTATTGTACAGTAACATGATTTCATGTGCTCTTAAGGGTTTTCTAGTGATATTATGATTCCAATATTTGTAGCGGACAGACGTAAAGTTGATTATAATGACGTAAACTTTATTTTTATTTTTTTTTTATTTTTCCATATATTTTTTTGAAAACCGACATATAATCGAAAACGACTTAACTCGAAACGACGTAAACCGAGGTATACCTACACAAAATTTTGATAATATCTAGCAATAATTTTTTTTCTTGGCAAATCCTATATTTTCTTGGAGGCATTCGCAGAATTTCTTTATAATTTTGTTAGTCTGCCTTCTGCTTAGTAAAAGAATAAGCATGTGTACTACCAAAGTATGTCGATATGAAATAAACTGCAACAATGGATTAAAAAATGAATTATTAATACTTATTCAGTGCTGTGGTTTTGCTGTCCGGAGCTGACAATGCACAATGAGCTAAGTGAGCTATTCAATGACTCTACAGTTCAGTGTAATCATTTCCTACAAAAGGAACAATCTTCAAATATTCCTCTGATTTTAATGGCGAATTGTTCATAAAGTTTGTAATAGCAATATGATGACGTTCATCCATATATATATATATATATAAAATATATATATATATATATATATATATATATATATAATATATATATATATATATATATATATATATATATATATATATATATATATATATATATATATATATATATATATATATATATATATATATATAATATATAAAATTTTCATATAGCTATAACTCGGACACCAATACCACTTTAGTTTCTATTTGTGCAAGGTAAAAACAATTAACAAAGAGTTTACAATCACTCACTTGGTCGGCACTCAATTTTTGGATCCCCAACATAGCCTCCCGGACATCTGCAAACTGGTCGATGATCCCTTACATAGCAAAAGGCATGGGGAGCACAGGGATTATTAGACATACAAGGACTGACACATCTCTTATTTATGCAAGACAAAGAATCACTGCACTGGTCATCTGTCACACATTCTGGTATTGTTTCTTCACTTTCTGGGGGCACTGAGAATAATAATTTAAATAGCATAAAAAATCTATATATAGAAATATGTTATCAGCTAAAAAAAAGACTGAATATTATAATGGAAAATACTAAAATCTTGATAGGCAAAACAATGATGTCTGAAAGAGAAATGGTATGGTTTACACATTTGAAATGTATGAATAACTTACTTTTGCATCCAGTATATGGGTCCCCAGCGTATCCAGGAGCGCAAGTGCAGAAACGTCTATGGTTAACAGCTGAGCAAACTGCATTAAGACCACAAGGCTGCTTCCTGCACAGAGGCATACAGGTTCCTGCCTCACAGTATTCATGACCATCACAGTCAATATCATAATGACATTCAGGTTCCACAACCCCTGAAGACAGATATAATAGGAGTATGAGAAAAATTAAAATTATTTATATTTTGCTTTGGTGTATTATGGTACTGATATACGTTAGTCAATGGCATAGCTAATACCATACCTGGCTTAATGCAAATTCCATCCTTGACCAATATCTGGTCCGGTGGGCATTCACAAACCATAGATATAAATGGTGAGCCATCAACTACTCTACACTCCTGTGATGGGAAGCAAGGAGAGCTTTCAGTGCATGGGTTCCTACAAAGACTATTGATGCATGCTTCTTGCGATGGACAATCAGGATCTTGGCGACACTCCGGAGCAACAGTAGTTACTACAACTGGTGGCTCTTGAACTGAAAAAGATATATCAATATAAATACAGTAAACATATACATTACTAAAAATAATGAACATTAATATTATTTCAAAAGCACTGTTAAGGAATACAACACAAAATATTCACCTTGGAAGCACTGCAGATATGGATTGCCTGTAAAGGTTGGAGGACAAACACACATGGCAGCATGATTAGCAGCCTTACATTCTGCTTGAGCTCCACAAGTTGATGTTTCACATACTGGTATGCAAACTCTGTTCAATCTATCACAGGCTTTGTCATCGGCGCAGTCATAACTGGAGGTACATCCAACCGCCACACAAGCAATGCTTGGATTGCCCTGCATTCCCACTGGACAGTAGCACTGAGCACGATGTATAACAGCCCGACATTTGGCATTCAGACCGCATGCAGGTCCAAGATAGGTACATGGGTTCACACAATTTTGGTTGATGCAGGCCTTGTTCATAGGGCACTCTTCATCCACCGTACATTCAGCTGCGAGAATTATAAAATTATTTAATGATCTTACCTTTCTTTTTATTAGTTCTAGCTACTGGGAGCAAATTATCTGTATATCCAGAAGCAGTGTTAGGTTGCAGCTAAGCGAGTTAGTAGTATCCTCCACTGACGTCATATTACATCAGGAGACCCATTACTCATATTGGTCGAGTCCTCTAAAACATCCGTTACGAACCATCTCCTCAATGTTCATCAAGGAGCCTTCATTATCTGCAATGAAGACCCAAATCCTTCATCCCTCTAATGCATGCAAAAATTAACTAAAGCATTATCAAGTCATTCTACTCACGTTTAAAGCACTCTATTTGTGGGTTGCCTGCCCATGCCTCTGGACAGTAGCAGATAGGGCGGTGTTGTTGTGTCCTACACAGTGCTTTGAGGCCACACTGATTATCAACCAAACATGGGTCAATGCAAATGTCATTGATACAAGCTTCATCAGAAGGGCAATCAGGATCTTGACGGCATTCTGGCTCTAGAAGTACTGTTCAAAAAGCAAAAGAAATCAATAACATGAATTTAACCAAAATAATTACCGCCTATAAAAATCTATATAGGAAATAATTAGGTAGTCTGGTAATTAATATAGTAATAAAAAAGTAGTCCATATAATTACCAAGCATGTCTCTTTAATAAACAACAATATATTTATTATTCTCAAACAAGTTTTGTTTGGGACATGAAGAGTAATAGTAAAAAAATATCTAATCAAAAGTGCTAAAGGATTACAATGAAAGCTGGTATAAAAGGTAATAGTTAAGAGACATTCTATAGGACAAAATCTTTTCCTACCTGGAGTACACTCGACAGAGGGTGTGCCAGTGGTGCCCTCTGGACATATACAGTAAGGGTGATGTTGGTAGGGCTTACAAACTGCACTAGCAGGGCACGGGTTAGCAGTAAAGCAGGGGTTTTGACAACGTGAATCCAAACACTTGTCTATTTTAAAGCAGTCGATATCTATTTCGCACTTGCGAGCTGGACGAGGTGCAGCTATTGGGTTATGGTATTAGGCCATGTGGTTAATACGAAGGCTATGGCAGTGACCAAGAAGCTAACACCAGTATCATTCCATTCCAGCAGAGTATGAACTCAACTTTATATTCACAGCAAAATCTATGATGCTGAGTTATATACACAAATTATAAATGCATGCAAAGAATGTCAAAGTCAGTAATAGAATACCATCAATGACAATAACATGCTCAGCACAGGAGATTTTTTATCATCAAGGGCCATAATATATACTAAGTGAAGAAAAATCTTCGTTACCACAGAGTTCCTCATCCTTAAAAGCATGAGAGATAAGTCTTCTTACTCACTTCATTCTCTCTAATTTTATCATCCAATTTCTAAGTGCTAAACCTCCCGATTAGTTAATTAAATATATATATATATATATATATATATATATATATATATATATATATATATATATATATATATATATATATATATATATATATATATATATATATATATATATATATATATATATATATATATATATCTCAAGTCTTCACTCTTCAAAGCACTTGCATGAAAGAATTCAACTGCTTGCTTTAATCTCCCTCAATCAATATCATTTTTCCAATCTCCCTATTTATTGCTTCCTCCCTATTCAATGTTTCTTTAGATACACTGCATTGTACTTAAGCCCAAGTTTAATGCTAGAGGAGATTTGAGTAAACACATGTAAAGTACATTAGACACTAAGAAATAAAATATTATGAAAGTTAAAACTGCAAACGTATATACACTTATTAGATGATTTCTGTGTTTGTAATTAAGGGACTATAGTAAAGCAACACTTAAAACACTTGACTATGGAAGTGGCAAACCTGTAATTGAGCTCACCACAGGGCAATAAACCTTAATTTCCCAGCTACAATTTGTCTGTGTCCACCCATTTGAATGGTGTTAAAGAGTAACTCACACAACAACAACAACTGTGCTTTAATAACAAAATAGATCTAATATGTTTAATGTACATAGGAAAATAAAATAGATCCTAATTATTCCCAATATTAAGTTATGATGCTGAAATAATATATCTAAATTCTTTCAGGAAAGACTGATTGTTTTTAAATGACTTACAACAGGGAAGCAAGAAACAAACAATTAATTTTCCAATACAAGGGAAATTAGGCAACTAAATAAGATTACAATTCTTTATAAAATAAAACAGAAGGGTGCAGTATTTCCTGAAATTTAAACACTTGTTAAAGCGATCTGGTCTAAAATTGATACAATATTTAATATTCTTTATTAGCAAGCAGCAAATTAAGTCCTCTGACAAGCAGAACTGGCAATTTTACCCATTAGTGAATTAAGTTTCTGTATTTGGAGAGATCTGAATGTTTTTCCTTCAGCCTGTAAACTTCATCGAAAAATATTTTCATCAATATATTCTATCGATACTTGAAAAAATCGCATCCCATATGGAATTACTTACGGGAGAGAATATGAATGTTTTGGTATACTTGTAGTAATTACACTATATATAGTTACCTATGACTTGAACAGAATATCAAAGTGAGAGTAGAATACAGAAAGATGACCACATTATTATATTCTTGCATTAAGAATTCTTGGAAAATAACTGGAGAAACAATGCTGGGAATGTTTTCATGATACTGATGTCACTTTACATGCTTTGTTAATGTTCACTGAACAAGCTTTATACACTGCATGTGAATCTTTTCTCTGATTTAAACTTACTCATAATATTTCCACATTACGTTCTATAAGATGTTTAAAAAGTCATTAATGGAGTTTATGAATTTTGTTGACAATTTCTTATAAGAAACAAGCATTTGGAGTAGATTCAATACAACAACTATTTACAAATGCTTTAGTGAGATTAATTTTCACAGTGTTTAAAACCAGTTCTCTCAGTTAATGTGAATACTTAACAAACTACTCTAGCTTGTGAGATGTTAAAAAGCTCTTGCGTGGCAAATAAAACTATGATAACAATATAGTATATGGAAGCAAAATAAATCAATGTAAAAGGAATAACAGCAAACTCTTTTTTAAATAAAAGACCTACTAAATAATACAAAGATAAAATAAATAAAAATTCTACTGAAAACTCTGTAGGTTAATTATCATTGCACGGCACTTCATGCAACTGCTAATACAATGACAACATATACAATGGCCGCAATCCCTTTTGTAAGGAGGATGGCCAAGCTGAAAGCACTCACATATTCACCTGAAGCTAATATACCCCTTCTACATTTTACTAAAAACAAAATTCTTCAGCTTAATTGTTTCATTATTAGAGTTATTGATACATGCTGATATAAAGTGTACTATCATGCAAGTGCACAGACATTAGGCACTACCTTGTGCTATATTGCTGACTACAGCAAATCTTATTCTTTCTTATTCTTTAACCACAAAAGAGTGTAATCAGTGAAACTATCTGCCAATTTATTAAATGATTTGCCCAATTTCTTATATATATTCATCACTTGTATCAGCCTCCCTGATGAAGAGTACTGTTTTTTTTTTATCATACAAAGTGAAAATTATATAAAAAAGCATAAAAAAAAGAATATTACTTATTTCCAAAACAGTTTAGTCTAAATCAAAAGCCATGTTAGTGTTTATGAACAGTACCAAACTGTTGGCATAGGGCGCAGCTGTAGTGTAGCGGCTTTAGCCGGAAGTAGCAAACCTGTGTTTGAGCTCACTGTAGGGTGCTAGAAATGGCATTCAGCCTTAATATCTCAACTCTAACTTGTTTGTGCCACCCCCATTAAAATGGAGATTAATAACGGCACAAAAAATGTACAATTCATAAGCATGCCATGTTGCTACACTTATGTTTCTCAACATAATACCAATATCCTGCTGAAAAAGGCAGGTAGTCACATCTGAACAAAGATATTAGCAATTAAAAATATGTTAAGCTTCATTATGAATAATACCTTTGCGAAATCTTAGCTAAGAAGATATATCACGATACCAGCAAAAATAAGAACAAATTTCTTGGAATGGGTTCAAATCTTGAATACAGACTATATCTGTATGAAATGAGTAGAGGGATGAGCCATATTTATAAATATTAAATTCATACTGCTCAAATCAGCTTTTTGCATAAACTAGACATACGCGTTAACCAACACTCATTTGTTTATTAGAAAAGCAAAACGATAATGTTAGTATGTAGTGGGTGTGCCATCCAGTACCGCATAAAAGCATACTTATACACCATGTACAGTAGTTGTATATACAGTATTTAATACAAGGTCATAAAGAGAATGCAATACTCACTTTGATGGCAAAACACACGTGGATTGCCAGTATGTCCAGGTGGACACGTACATTCTGGTCGTCGATTCAATACCTGCAATATACAAGGTATATATATATATATATATATATATATATATATATATATATATATATATATATATATATATATATATATTATGACTACATAGGGTATACGTACACTAGGTAATATCTTAGTATTTACGAGCATACATATAGGGATATATACGGACACATAGGGATATATCTATAGTATATATACGAGCATATATATATATATATATATATATATATAAGTGGGAAGATGTAGACGAAGAAGATATATATATATATATATATATATATATATATATATATATATATATATATATATATATATATATATATATATATATATATATATATATAAGTGGGATAATAGATGTAGACGATAGATAGATATATATATATATATATATATATATATATATATATATATATATATATATATATATATATATATATATATATATATATATATATAATATATAAGTGGGAAAAGATGTAGACGAAGAAGATATATATATATATATATATATATATATATATATATATATATATATATATATATATATATATATATATATATATATATATATACATACACAACATAAAATCTATGAAATAAATCAATATCTTTAATTTCACATGCTTTTGTCGAAGCGAGTGCCTTGAGAACAGCCATAAAAATAAATTACCTTTATTTATAATTGATCATTATAAACACACAAAAATTATATATTAAAATACGAAAAAATGAAAATTATAACAGTACGATTCAGTCACAAACAATAAAAACCATGAAAATATCTACACATAAAGGATCTCTAGATTAGACACCTTGTATATGTTAAGCATGAAAATCATGAGTCACTTTCCCATACAGCGTCTCCATGACATTCGTTTCCTACCTGGCACTCAGCATTTGGAGAACAGGGATTAAGTATGGCACATGGATCGAGGCACTGTCTATTGCGGCATAATTCTGTAGGTCCACATTCATCATCAGCACTGCATCCTGGTGGCTCAGTAGGGCCTATGTAATTGAGATGTTTTAAATTCTAAAGTTATCCGTAGAAGGGCAACAAAACTTTTATCATTAATATTCATATACAAAATAAAGGTAACTGCAACTTTAAAGCACTACATATTCCATGCATACACTGATCAAATAAGCAATAAACATAATATTACACAAGAGCAAAAAGAAAGATTGTTAGAGTAATCATGAGAGAAAAATATAATGAAAATTGAAAATAGCATTCAGCTGAAACTTTTCCAATAAAGAGAGGCTGTTACAGTAATCATGAAATAAAATTAATGAAAACTGAACACTGCATTCAGCTGAAGGTGTTCTAACAAAGAGCATATATAAGCTAAAGGTTTTCACAGAGGGAGACATGTGCAATAGGTTCTGCTGGTATAAAAAAATTGATAGATTTCAATCTTGTATAGCTAGTGTATGTTTTTTATTCACTTATTTTGTTATGCAGAACATTACCTACAAAATTATTGTCTGTACTCTTAGTAACCTTTAATAAAACATTATTATTTATGTATTTTTTGTTGTTGTTGTGATCCTGGATGAACTGAAAAAGACAAGAATAACATTAATACACATAAAGTCTAGCATTCTGCAATATGTGAATGCAATAATCATATTGCTAAAGAAAGAATACATACTGGAACAGCTTTGAGAATGCAAATAGTGTATACCATAATGCACTCCATCTTTAGTTTTTAGTTGAACTAAGTCAGCATTGGTAACGTACTATATATGCAATCTTAAAAATTACCACTTTTCCAGTATTATTATAAGCCTCAAAGCCTGTCTTGGTTAGGGCACTTACATTTCGCACACAATGAGGGTCACATTACATATTCATTAGCAACTCTTCGTCATATTAATTAGTGTTAGTTTAAAACAAACAATGTTATGTAACTACAATGATATTTACTATAAATGCATTATCAGTAACTACATCTTCCTCCTATTCCAAGGTATGGAATACAGTTTAATGTACGAGAATTAGGTTCACTAGGTGAGTTAAAATGTTACAAGACCATTCTGAAACCAGAAACAATGCAATGATTCTTACGTGGTGTACATTCTAAATATGCGTTGCCAATAAAGCCGGGCAAGCACTCGCAAGTCATTGTTCTGAAGGGCAGTGTGTCAATAGCATTGCATTTTGCATTGACTCCACAAGGCTTGATTACTAGGCAAGGGTCATCACAACTCCCACTGAAACAAGCAAGTTTGCTGGGACAGTCCCCATCCGTTTGACATTCTTTAGGTGGCTCTCTGTGAGGTCCTGTAAGGTATGAAATTTATTCACATATCAGACAGCATATATCTCACTCTTAGCATGAAATTGCGATTAGCTATCAATGGAAGCAAAACATAAGTTGAAACTAGATAAAATCATAAGTGAACTAATGAATGAAGATCTATAAGTGAAAATTGAACTGATAAAGGGAAACATATTAAAAGTTATTATACATCATACAGTAAGTCATAATTCAACAAAAAATATATAAATATGATATTACTGGGTGTGCATTCAACGAGGGGATTGCCCTCATATTCAGGAGGACACGTGCACTGAGGCCGATGATTGATAACTCTGCACTCTGCATTTGGTCCACAGTTGCATGGGTCTTGGCACTGTTGATCAATGCAAGAAAACCATGAAGGGCATTCTGGATCATCTGTACACTCAGGTCGTTCACAATGTATGTATGGATCACCCTAGAGCAAAGAAAAGAAATTCTGTTAAAAAAAACGTTATCGCAGCATAACTTATTATAAATCTGATGTTATAAACAGTCAAAGATATCAACTTTCTTTAGAATAATAAAATATTCATGTAATTGTATGAGGATCATTTTTGTTTTATCCAACTAGCAGGTCACTGATGTATAAAAGAGAATGATTCCCTGATATACAGTAGGGTAATATCAAACTGCATGTACAACATATGTTCTACAGGATTTCCAATTATTATTATGAAGAGTGGGATAAAGGAATCATTCAATTTGTTCAATAGTGGTATGCGAGTAAGGCATGAGAGGAGGAGACTCGTCTGTAAATGTGAAGAAAACACAAAAGGCAGATATCAAGCTAACCAATGAAGAAAAACTAACTCCAATAGAACAGTAATAGAAGAAATAAAAGGAGAAGGAAAGAAAGCAAGACAGTAAAAAGGGTAATAGCATTAAAGAAAAAAAGCAGAGACACAAACAGAAGGTTCACCAAGCGACCAAAGCAAAACATAAAAAAAATAAAAACTACCAGAATCTCAGCCAAATTGGGAAAGAGGCACTAAGCTAAACAAAATAAAGGAAGCAATAACAAAATGTACTGGAAACAGTCACAATAAAAGGTGTCTGTAACAACTCTCATGTAGAGATTAAACTGCAGCTTCTTACCATGCACCTTGTACGTGGCTGTTTGGAAATTTTATTTCTTTATCAGTTTCTACTCATGCTGTTAAACAGTGGGATAAAATATGGTAAAATGATCTCATAAAGCCCTATGCTTCAGGACGAAAACTTAACCTACTATGTAGAAGTATTGTGTACCACATCATATGGAATCATAAAAAATTCTGTAATCTTACTTCTATGCGGTGTAAGATTAAAAAAAAAGGGGGGGTTCGGAGAGTATGAGCTGAAAATTCCTTCCTACCTAATTTCCTCTCTTGACACAAATTTCTACCCATTATTTTTCCACTGCCTTTTCTTCACAACCTTCATCTGCTACTCGTAATCAGTCTTGTATCACCCTTTCTTCTAATTACAACTCCGATTTGCAGAGGCCATCTGAGTGGGGCACCCAAAATGCAGTTAAATTTAATGCCTCCAAGACAGTTTCTGGCTATCTCTCTATTTTCTTCTATTCCTGATAGCCATATTGCCTTTCACACTAACGATATTTACCCCCTCTTAATTCTGTTGACATATTAGAATTCCAGATAGCCTTTAACTTGTCTTGGAGGATATCATATAATCTGAATAATTGGGGGCTTTGTTTCATTTTCATCATTACTTTTAATTTTTAGTTACTTAAAATCTGTAAAGGTTTCATCCGTCCCTGCTTAGACTACTGCTTGCACATCTGAGGTGCAATTTCTTGTACTTATCTCCTTGATAGGGTTGAAGTTAAGGCAGTCAGACTCATTAAAGACTCTTCTCTTACTTTTAATCTAGATTCTCTTTCTCTTCACTTTAAGGTATCGTTTCTTTCTCTTTTCTATCGCTGCTCTGATGAGCTGGTAAGTTGAATCCTTCCCCCATTGCCGAGGCTGTGTAACACTTGTCAAGCAGCCTTGTCTTACAGGTTTGGTGTGAGATTTGTAGCTAGCGGATTGGTCGTTGTAGCATATGCCTCTTCCGATCTCCCTCCAGACTCTGGAACTCTCTTCCTCCTTCTGTCTTCCCAAATTCTTATTACTTATCTTCCTTCAAAAAACAGAACTCTCGTCATTTCAGGGCCTAATCCTGCCATATCTATAGGTCCTCAGTACTTCGACTATTCTTTCAGCTTGTCATTTTCCTATTGTGTATCATTCCCTCATCTCTTCCTTGTTCTTAACCATTTACTTTTTCTTTATCTTAATGTTTTCTTTGTGCCCGGGCCTTTATCGATGACAGCAACTTTCTTGCCTGTCCTGGAGTCACACTCATAAAAAATAAGAATGAGAAAGCAAGGACATGCAAAGTATGTTAAAGACCTGTTATTCCAAATACTTATGTTACATTTGTGGCAGCTCTGATAACTTTAGAGAGATATGGTTCACTGACAAATATTCTTATTACTTACCAAGAATTTTTCTGGGCAATAGCAGTGGGCTCGATGATTTATGACACGGCATTCAGCATTAATACCACAATCTGCGTACTCGCAAGGATCATCGCAGTCACGATTAATACATGCTTGAAGAACTGGGCATTCGGAATCTGACCGGCAACCAGCTTAGCAGGTTAAGAAATACAACAGTAAAGTCATAAACCATTATACTCTGGCTTCAACACTAATATATAGTAGTATGGAGAAATGGAAGTTAATAGGGATGAAAGCCAATCTCATTTGATTTCGTTTAGCATTACGTTTTTATGCTCTATTTGCATATTTGGAGGTGGACATAGACAAACTGATGCTGGGGAATTAGGGTGGAATGCCCCTCATATTGCCCTGGCAGGAGTCAGAAGTGGGTCCACCACCTGCCAAGCTGAGCAATCTACCACCATTAATACTAATCCATATTAGTACGCTTATATCAAATGATAAGGATGAATACATAAAATTTGAATTTATCCACATAATAAGCAAAATGGCATTGCATTGAATCATTATTTTATAAAAAAATTAAAAACAATAAAGTCTATTAAAGATTAAAAGAAATTACATGAGTAGCATCGCTAGTTTTACATCTGTCTTTTTTGTCACTATTAATCCCATTATTTGGGTGGACGCAGACAGAGTGTGGCTGAGGATTAAAGTTGGATGCCCTTCCTGACGTCCCATGGTGGGCTCGATTGTGGGTCTGTCCACTCCCAAGTATTCTAATCACCAACCTACTGTGGTCCCCTAAATGGAGTAGTATAAAGTTTTTCTTTGCTCTTAGAACAAGATTTTATTGGAGTGACTATTGGATACAGGTGTTTGTGGCTTGACTGTAGATAAAGCAGGCAATAGCATCCAACATTATTCATATAAAAAAGCAACATAAGTATCATACCTCCAAAACATTTTGATGTAAGCTAGATAATTCAGATTACAGCAACATGCTTTATGAGTATTATCTTTTTTACGTTTTGTGTCATCATTAGCCAACCATATGGGCTTTGACACTCATAGACTGAAGCTGGGGAACTGAGGCTGGATGCTCTTTTTATTGCCCTGCCATGGGCTTAAACGCAGTTCCGTCATCTCCTGAATCGATAATTTTACTGTCACTGCGCTACATCAGCCCTCATTTGCTTTTTGAGTACTATAATTTACAATAAAGTGTTTTATAAGCAATATAGCAGATTACAAGAGGCTAATTTTCTTGTTAACAGCTCATTATCAGCTACTTTTCTTACAAAATATTTACTGGATGATATTTTACTTATGAAAAATATAAATAAAATTATATACATATACAATAACCGTAATTCCCTGGTAAAAGGGGTGGCCGAGTCAAAGCACACACATTCACCAGAATCTAATATATTGCAAGCACTCCTCTTAGTGCCTTAGGAATAAAAGACTCCCACAATTCCTCCTTCCACCCTGCTTGGATCACCCACAGGGGTAAACAATATTTACTCTTAAAAAATGTTGTTAGACGGGTACTTGTGGCTGGATATTACAAGAATCTGTAAAATGTCTATACTGATAATTACAGTATATGTTAACTTTAAAAGTGACTGTAGAAACAACTGGTGGAACCATGAGGGCGCATAGAAATTTTTGCCTAAAGAAACAAAAAGTTGCAATTGCTACATGAAGCTCCAATTACACAATTATTCATCTTTTTTATGATAATTCAAATACTTTAGTACATACATAAATACATACACTCATATACAATAACCGCAAGTCCCCTTGTAAGGGTGTGGCCGAGTCAAAGCACACACATTCACCAGAACCAAATGTACCTTGATCACCTCTCTTAGCTTTTTGGGGATAAAGGGCTGCCAAATTTCTCCCCATCACCTTGTTTGGGTCACCCACAGGGTAAAAGGGCAATAGTCTTCCCGCAAGTAGTCAAAAACTACCTATAGTGATTGAACTACCTATAGTAATGTAAAAAAATCATAAGTCTCAGTTATAACAGGCAGTGAAAGAGGTAATAATTACTCATAAAACAATTTTGCTATGAATGGACCTAAAAATTAAAGTAAAGAAAATTATTTCTCTCATCACAGAACTGTCACTGGCAGGGTATGACGAAACCCCGCTTCCTCTTCTCTTTTGCTCAGCTGTAACTACACTATTGGTGTCAGCGTGATATCATGAAATGTAAAAATAATGTCTTAATAATTAGAATAACAAAAATAGTAGAAAAATAGGGTGGCCGTTAGTATGGGTGTGTCATGCTACAATGAGATATTAGGGTTTTTAAAGCTCCTCTAATCATATATATACAAAGGCTGAAAACTTCCTTATTAGGAGAGTGGCCGAGTTAAAGCGCACCAGGAGCTAATATACCTCAACCGCTTTTTTTTTTTTTTAGCTAATTTGGGATAAAGGGCAGCCATAATTTCTCCCCAACACCCTGCTTGGGTCATCTACAGGGTAAATGGGACAAAGAATTTCTGCTGTGATACCCCACTGATGCAAATGGTTTGCCCTGCCCCTTCATCACATGGCAAACCTATAACCAATTTACAAATACTGACAAAGTACATACTTCCTTTCCTCAATAAAAACACGAGTAACTACTGGTATAATACTTGAGTTTAATCAACATCTTTACTCCATAACAAGAGTAAATATATATGAAGATATTGAAACAAACTTCTATCATTTAGTCTTACCGACAATACACTGAATGTTTGGATTTCCGACATAGCCATCTGGACAGGAGCAGACGGGACGATGCCTAGTCACATGGCATACAGCATTTGGTGCACAGTTTTCATAGAGTGCACATGGATCTTGACATTGTAGCTCAATGCAGGCTAATGAATCACTACATTCATCATCCACAAAACATTCTGGCTTTGGTGTATCGGGTTCATCTGAAGATAAAAATATATATGGTATCTAAAAATTATTTGACAATGGCTTTTTTTACTATATGATAATGCACAAAAAGTGAATGAAGCTAAAGTTAAGTAAAAAAAGAACGTACAAGTCCTTAACTTATAGAATACAGAACCATAGAAAAGTTTCATTACTCTTTATACAACAGTGGAGCAAAATACTGTGTATGTAAGAGATATTGGTAGGAGACATGGTATTTATATCATTAAGCTATATCACACATAACATTGATCATTGGCTATATACAGTACACACTGACAACAAAAATTGGGAAGGCTGATAATTTACAAGTGCAAAATGATGCAAGACTCAATGATGCAGATTTGTTTTAGGCGTAATATAAAGGTGCTGGACGATGCAGCATGTACGATGCAGGCTTCAAGATGCAAAATAATGGAAAATGCAGAACTGAGGAAAATGCAGTATATATATATATATATATATATATATATATATATATATATATATATATATATATATATATATATATATATATATATATATATATATATATATATATATATATATATATATATATATATATATATATATATATATATATATATATATATATATATATAAAAGCTTATCCTAAATAATAAGACACAAGAGAAAACATGCATCGCGTTTTGACATGCCTGACCAAGAAATAGAAAAAAGTACAATGAAAAAAAGCCACTATAACAATCTTACTGATGCACTGAAGATAGGGGTTGCCAGCTAACTCTTTGGAACATGAACAGATGGGCTGATGCCTAATGGCATCACATAAGGCTGTGGGGGCACATGGATTGGCTACATCACAAGGATTCTGACAATTTCCTCTGAAGCATGCTTGGTAATCAAGACAATCATCATTCACAGTACACTGCGGCATTGGAATAATTTGTTCAGAACTTGGAGCTGTTGTTGTTGTTGGTGGATAGCACTGACTATATGGATTTCCAGAATATCCTTGTTTGCAAATGCACACGGGCGTATGTACTATTACAGTGCAGTTGGCATTGACACCACATACATTTTGACGCAGACATGGGTCAAGACACTTTTGGTTCAAACAGGCAAGATGGGGGGGACAGTCACTATCTACAATACACTGTGGACGAAGTATTATAGGATATTCTGCTGAAGGGGAGGAGGTTTCTGGTTTCTTACAGGATATGAATGGATTGCCCACATATCCAGGTGGACAATTACAGAGAGGTCTATGATTTTCTCCTCTGCAAGCTGCCATAGGAGCACACGGATTACTAGTAAGGCACACATCCCTACAGATGTTCTGAATACACACTTGATTTGTAAAGCAATCAGGATCAATTACACATTCAGGCCGTTCAGTAACTGGTTTTACTGGGTGACAGACAGCTTCATGCTTATGACTGTAACACTCAGAGCCAATTTCACAAGGCACAAGGCTGCAAACTTCTATACACATATGATTATAGCATTTCTCATTAAAGGCACACTCTGTGCTTATTTCACATCCAATAGGTAATAAGGCCTCAGTCACTGGAGGTACAGGGCTTGGACGAGGTGATTCTTTTGCCGCTGGTGGGAGAGTTTCAGTGAGAGGCGGGAGAAAAGTAGGAGAGGGTCCTCCAGTAGGAACGATGGTAAAACTACTTGGAGTCACAGTCTCACCAATGGGAGAAGGTGAGGTTGGAAGTTGTGATTGGGTAGCAGAGCATTTACTCTGAGGGTTTCCAGTTGTTCCAGGTGGACATAAACATACTGGTCTATGTTTCAGAGTTTTGCAGTCAGCATATTCTCCACATATGCCAAGAGAACACACATCATAACAAAGAAGATTTATGCACGAATTATCTACATTACAATCATCATTGTTTTTGCAAGCTATTGGAACTGGAGGTATTATAATAGATGGAGGCAGAGGGGGAGGGACCTCAGTAGGTTTAGGTGCCTGTGTTTCAACCTCAGGGGGTGGCAAAGTTGATGGAGGAGGGGACACTGGTTGCAATGGTGTGAATGGAGGAAGACTCTGAGTTTCACCAACTGGTGGAAGAGGCACTAGAGATTCAAATACAGCAACTGCAGAACATTTCAAAGTGGGATTTCCTGTGGTCCCAGGTGGACAAATACACACTGGGCGATGTCCTGCAGTCTGACACTCTGCCTTTTCACCACACAGTCCAGGATGACAAATATCAAGACATAACTTGTTAACACATGAATTATCAAAGGGACATTCGTCAGCACTTTTACACCCAACTGGAATTGATGGAGGGGTAGGAGGAAGCTGAGGCTTTACAACAGGTGTATGTGTTGGTCTTACTGTAGGAAGCTGTGATTCTGGAGGATAAGTAGTAGATGGTGGCAGAGAAATTGGTATTATTGGCATATCTGGCTGTAAAGAGGTGGTTCCATTTATGGGAACAGGAAGTGTTGTGTGCTCTGAAAGTAAAGCTTGACAGCCAATTGTAGGATCACCAGTAGAACCATGTGGGCAAGTACATACTGGTCTATGATTTGAAATTTTGCATTCAGCATTATCACTACAAATACCAATAACACAAGCATCATAGCAAACATGATTAAGGCATGAGTTATCTATGGGACATTCATCATTATTTTCACAAGCTATTATAATTGGAGGAATGATTGGGGTAGGGGGTGGTCTTACTGATGATTCTGCTGGTCTTTGAGTAGTTTCTCCAGCAATTGGTAAAAGAGTAACAGAAGAGGGGCCTAGACTTGGTACAATAGATTGACTCTGAGGAGATATAGAACTGGCTAGTGGAGGTAATGGTGTAGGTGGTACTTCTGTAGTTAGGGCTATGCATTGCATTGTTGGATTTCCTGTAGTACCTTGAGGACAAATACAGCTTGGTCGATGGCCAACAGTTTGACAGTTTGCGCTATCACCACAAAGGCCTGGGTAACACACATTCAAACAAATTCTGTTTACACAGGTGTTATCATATGGGCATTCATCATTGCTTATGCATCCAACAGGGAAAGGAGGAGGAGTTGGTGCTGGTGGGGTTTTTGGAGAATGTGATACTACTGGTCTAGTAGGTCCTTCAGACACAAGTGGAGGTGGAGTTGAAAATGTAGGGCCTGCTACTGGAATGATTGGTTGATGAGGTGGAAGAGTAACTTCCTCTGCAATTGGCCTCACTGATTCTGGTGTGACAGTGGCCAGGGCTTGGCATTTAATTTGTGGATTGCCTGTGGTACCAGGAGGGCAAAGACATATTGGTCTGTGGTTAGATGTTTGACAATTAGCATCTTCACCACATATGCCTAAACTGCAAGAATTATAACACAAATTATTTAAACAAGAGTTATCAAAATCACAATCATCATTGCTTTCACAAGCAATTGGTAATGATGGAATTACAGGAAGTGGAGGAGGCCGTGGCGATGTTGGCTCATTTGGAGGCGGTGTAGGCTTTTCTGCTAATGGTGGTAGACCTTGTGTTGTACTTCCAAGTACCGGTATGACAGTTGAATCTGTCTGAACAAGAGTTGCACCAGGAACTGGAGATGGTGGAATAGGTGGTGTTTCCACTGCCATAGCAGAGCACTTAATAGTTGGGTTTCCAGTAGTTCCTGGAGGACAAGTGCAAACAGGTCTATGTTCCAGGGTCTGACAATCAGCATTGGGGCCACATAATTCAGGATAACACATATCAAGACACATCTTATTAACACAAGAGTTATCTCCAGGACAATCGTCTGAACTCTCACAACCAACAATAACTGGCCCTGGAGTTGGTGGTGAAGGCGGCTTTACTACTGAAGTTTGAGTAGGTGTAGGTACTGGATGTTCCACTAATGGTGGTGGTGTAGGAGGTCCTTTATCAACAACTGGTTTGATTGTGTCTTGAGGAGGAGAAGGAGTCGTTACTACAATTGGAAGTTGGGGCTTCTCAGTTAGCACTGCTTGGCATTTTCTTGAAGGATCTCCAGTTGTTCCAGGAGGACAAGTGCAAACAGGTCTATGATTACGAATTTTACAATCTGCTTCATCCCCACATACTCCTAGACTGCACACATCATAACAATAGTTATTGATACAGGAATTATCTGCTGTGCAATCATCATTATTCTCACATGCAATAACAAAGGGAGGAATTACTGGAGGAAGAGGTGATGGTGTTGTAGGATCAAAAGATGGCCTACTTGTTGGTGGCTCAGTAAGTGGACTGGCAGTGGTACTAGGTGGACCAGATCCTTGGAATATGGGCTGATCAGGAATGATAACTGGAGTACCAGTAACTGGAGGGTAAGCAGTAATAGGTGCATCAGTAGTAAATGCTATACATTTTTCTGTTGGATTTCCCGTTGTGCCAGGAGGACATTCACATAATGGACGATGGTTTTTTGTTTGACAATTAGCGTTTTCTCCGCACAATCCTGAGTGACATACATCTAAGCATAAACGGTTTATACAACTATTGTCGAAGGGACATTCGTGTGTACTCTCACAACCAATAGGTTGAGGTGGTAATGTTGGAACAATAGGAGGGGTGGGCAGAGGTGTTCCTGGAGGACGAGAGGATGACATTTCTGTTATTGGCAATGGGAACGATGATGTTGGTCCTGTTACAGAATGAATTGGGATATCACTGATTTGAGGGCGCTCAGTTACTGGGTGAACTGTCAGAGGCTGTTCTGCTATTATTGCAAGACACCCGATTTGAGGATTTCCTGTTGTGCCAAATGGGCAAAGACATATTGGTCTGTGGTTAGATGTTTGACAATTAGCATCTTCACCACATATGCCCAAACTGCAAGAATTATAGCACAAATTATGTAAACAAGAGTTATCAAAATCACAATCATCATTGCTTTCACAAGCAATTGGTAATGATGGAATTACAGGAAGTGGAGGAGGCCGTGGCGATGTTGGCTCATTTGGAGGTGGTGTAGGTTTTTCTGCTAATGGTGGTAGACCTTGTGTTGTACTTCCAAGTACCGGTATGACAGTTGAATCTGTCTGAACAAGAGTTGCACCAGGAACTGGAGATGGTGGAATAGGTGGTGTTTCCACTGCCATAGCAGAGCACTTAATAGTTGGGTTTCCAGTAGTTCCTGGAGGACAAGTGCAAACAGGTCTATGTTCCAGGGTCTGACAATCAGCATTGGGGCCACATAATTCAGGATAACACATATCAAGACACATCTTATTAACACAAGAGTTATCTCCAGGACAATCGTCTGAACTCTCACAACCAACAATAACTGGACCTGGAGTTGGTGGTGGAGGTGGCTTTACTACTGAAGTTTGAGTAGGTGTAGGTACTGGATGTTCCACTAATGGTGGTGGTGTAGGAGGTCCTTTATCAACAACTGGTTTGATTGTGTCTTGAGGAGGAGAAGGAGTCATTACTACAATTGGAAGTTGGGGCTTCTCAGTTAGCACTGCTTGGCATTTTCTTGAAGGATCTCCAGTTGTTCCAGGAGGACAAGTGCAAACAGGTCTATGATTACGAATTTTACAATCTGCTTCATCCCCACATACTCCTAGACTGCACACATCATAACAATAGTTATTGATACAGGAATTATCTGCTGTGCAATCATCATTATTCTCACATGCAATAACAAAGGGTGGAATTACTGGAGGAAGAGGTGATGGTGTTGTAGGATCAGAAGATGGCCTACCTGTTGGTGGCTCAGTAAGTGGATTGGCAGTGGTACTAGGTGGACCAGATCCTTGAAATATGGGCTGATCAGGAATGATAACTGGAGTACCAGCAACTGGAGGGTAAGCAGTAATAGGTGCATCAGTAGTAAATGCTATACATTTTTCTGTTGGATTTCCCGTTGTGCCAGGAGGACATTCACATAATGGACGATGGTTTTTTGTATGACAATTAGCGTTTTCTCCGCACAATCCTGATTGACATACATCTAAGCATAAACGGTTTATACAACTATTGTCGAAGGGACATTCGTGTGTACTCTCACAACCAATAGGTTGAGGTGGTAGTGTTGGAACAATAGGAGGGGTGGGCAGAGGTGTTCCTGGAGGACGAGAGGATGACATTTCTGTTATTGGCAATGGGAACGATGCTGTTGGCCCTGTTACAGCATGAATAGGGATATCACTGATTTGAGGGCGCTCAGTTACTGGGTGAACTGTCAGAGGCTGTTCTGCTATTATTGCAAGACACCCGATTTGAGGATTTCCTGTTGTGCCAAATGGGCAAAGACATATTGGTCTGTGGTTAGATGTTTGACAATTAGCATCTTCACCACATATGCCCAAACTGCAAGAATTATAGCACAAATTATGTAAACAAGAGTTATCAAAATCACAATCATCATTGCTTTCACAAGCAATTGGTAATGATGGAATTACAGGAAGTGGAGGAGGCCGTGGCGATGTTGGCTCATTTGGAGGTGGTGTAGGTTTTTCTGCTAATGGTGGTAGACCTTGTGTTGTACTTCCAAGTACCGGTATGACAGTTGAATCTGTCTGAACAAGAGTTGCACCAGGAACTGGAGATGGTGGAATAGGTGGTGTTTCCACTGCCATAGCAGAGCACTTAATAGTTGGGTTTCCAGTAGTTCCTGGAGGACAAGTGCAAACAGGTCTATGTTCCAGGGTCTGACAATCAGCATTGGGGCCACATAATTCAGGATAACACATATCAAGACACATCTTATTAACACAAGAGTTATCTCCAGGACAATCGTCTGAACTCTCACAACCAACAATAACTGGACCTGGAGTTGGTGGTGGAGGTGGCTTTACTACTGAAGTTTGAGTAGGTGTAGGTACTGGATGTTCCACTAATGGTGGTGGTGTAGGAGGTCCTTTATCAACAACTGGTTTGATTGTGTCTTGAGGAGGAGAAGGAGTCATTACTACAATTGGAAGTTGGGGCTTCTCAGTTAGCACTGCTTGGCATTTTCTTGAAGGATCTCCAGTTGTTCCAGGAGGACAAGTGCAAACAGGTCTATGATTACGAATTTTACAATCTGCTTCATCCCCACATACTCCTAGACTGCACACATCATAACAATAGTTATTGATACAGGAATTATCTGCTGTGCAATCATCATTATTCTCACATGCAATAACAAAGGGTGGAATTACTGGAGGAAGAGGTGATGGTGTTGTAGGATCAGAAGATGGCCTACCTGTTGGTGGCTCAGTAAGTGGATTGGCAGTGGTACTAGGTGGACCAGATCCTTGAAATATGGGCTGATCAGGAATGATAACTGGAGTACCAGCAACTGGAGGGTAAGCAGTAATAGGTGCATCAGTAGTAAATGCTATACATTTTTCTGTTGGATTTCCCGTTGTGCCAGGAGGACATTCACATAATGGACGATGGTTTTTTGTTTGACAATTAGCGTTTTCTCCACACAATCCTGATTGACATACATCTAAGCATAAACGGTTTATACAACTATTGTCGAAGGGACATTCGTGTGTACTCTCACAACCAATAGGTTGAGGTGGTAGTGTTGGAACAATAGGAGGGGTGGGCAAAGGTGTTCCTGGAGGACGAGAGGATGACATTTCTGTTATTGGCAATGGGAACGATGCTGTTGGCCCAGTTACAGCATAAATAGGGATATCACTGATTTGAGGGCGCTCAGTTACTGGGCGAACTGTCAGAGGCTGTTCTGCTATCATTGCTAGACATCCAATTTGAGGATTTCCTGTTGTGCCAAATGGGCAAAGACATATTGGTCTGTGGTTAGATGTTTGACAATTAGCATCTTCACCACATATGCCCAAACTGCAAGAATTATAACACAAATTATTTAAACAAGAGTTATCAAAATCACAATCATCATTGCTTTCACAAGCAATTGGTAATGACGGAATTACAGGAAGTGGAGGAGGCCGTATCGATGTTGGCTCATTTAGAGGTGGTGTAGGCTCTTCTGCTAATGGTGGTAGACCTTGTGTTGTACTTCCAAGTACCGGCATGACAGTAGAATCTGTCTGAACAGTAGTTACACCAGGAACTGGAATTGGTGGAATAGGTGGTGTTTCCACTGCCATAGCAGAGCACTTAATAGTTGGGTTTCCAGTAGTTCCTGGAGGACAAGTGCAAACAGGTCTATGTTCCAGGGTCTGACAATCAGCATTGGGGCCACATAATTCAGGATAACACATATCAAGACACATCTTATTAACACAAGAGTTATCTCCAGGACAATCGTCTGAACTCTTACAACCAACAATAACTGGACCTGGAGTTGGTGGTGGAGGCGGCTTTACTACTGAAGTTTGAGGAGGTGTAGGTACTGGATGTTCCACTAATGGTGGTGGTGTAGGAGGTCCTTTATCAACAACTGGTTTGATTGTGTCTTGAGGAGGAGAAGGATTCATTACTACAATTGGAAGTTGGGGCTTCTCAGTTAGCATTGCTTGGCATTTTCTTGAAGGATCTCCAGTTGTTCCAGGAGGACAAGTGCAAACAGGTCTATGATTATGAATTTTACAATCTGCTTCATCCCCACATACTCCTAGGCTGCATACATCATAACAATGGTTATTGATACAGGAATTATCTGCTGTGCAATCATCATTATTCTCACATGCAATAACAAAGGGTGGAATTACTGGAGGAAGAGGTGATGGTGTTGGAGGATCAGAAGATGGCCTCCTTGTTGGTGGCTCAGTAAGTGGACTGGCAGTGGCACTAGGTGGACCAGATCCTGGGAATATGGGCTGATCAGGAATGATAACTGGAGTACCAGCAACTGGAGGGTAAGCAGTAATAGGTGCATCAGTAGTATATGCTATACATTTTTCTGTTGGATTTCCCGTTGTGCCAGGAGGACATTCACATAATGGACGATGGTGTATTGTTTGACAATTAGCATTTTCTCCACACAATCCTGAGTGACATACATTTAAACATAAACGGTTAATACAACTATTGTCGAAGGGACAATCATCTGAACTTTCACAGCCAACAAGCAGAGGATCAGAGATTGGAGAAGGATGTGTTGGCAGAGATGAAGGATAAGTAGGCTTATGAGTAGTGATCTCTGCAATCGGAGGTAGAGCTGGAGGTGCTGTGAACTTAGATGGAGGAGGGATTGGTGGATCTTCTACGACAAATATGTCTGATAATGGAGGCAAGAGTGTTAATGGCTTCTCAGTGAGTAATGCTTGACATCTAGATGTTGGAAGACCTGTAGTTCCAGGGGGACAAAGGCAAACAGGTCGATGACTCTCAATTCTGCACTCAGCATCTTCCCTACATACTCCAAGGCTGCATACATCCAAGCAGAGGTTGTTGATACATGAATTATCGATAGTGCAGTCATCATTGTTTTTACAAGCTATAACAACTGGTGGTATAACAGGTGGTGTAGGTGTAGGTACAAAAAGTTTTGGTGTAGAAGTGGACATTTCAACCAGTGGAGGAAGTGTGGGTTTGTTTGGTCCTACACCTGGAATTAGTGGTGGTTGCTGTGGAATATTTGGTATTCCTGTAATGGGTGATGTTATGATTGGTATTGTTGTTGAAAGAGCACTGCAGTGTACTGTGGGATTGCCAGTTGTGCCAAATGGACAGCTGCATGATGGGAAATGTCCAATAGTCTGGCAGATAGCATTTTTGCCGCACAATCCAGGATGACAGACATCTATGCACAGATGATTGACACATGTGTTGTCGAAGCTACACTGATCGCTGTTTTCACATCCAATTGTTATTGAGGTATTAGCAGCGACAGGAAGTCCGAATGGAGTTGTTGGCTGTGTAGTAGTTGATGGGAGTCTTCCTGTAGGATCTGAAATTGGATGAATTGGTTCTTCAGGAGAAAGTGGCATTTCAGGAAGGGGAGAGAGAGTAGATAAGCTTCCATTACTATAGGTTTACATATAAACTGAGGATTTCCAGTAGTACCAGGCGGACAGAAATGTGATATACAGTTCTGCAATCAGAATTTTCACCACATACCCCAAGACTACATGCATTATATCAAATTGAATTCAAGGAGGCATTATCAATGTCACAATCATCATTATTTTTACATGCAACAGAAATTAATGGAGTCAAAGGTGGTAGAAGGGGTTTAGATTCTGGGGGTCCAGTTGGAGGCGCATGAGATTCTACTAATAAAGGAGGTAATGGACTTGAATTTCCAAGAACAGGTACCATGGGTAAGTCTGGATGTGTGATATCTCCTCCTGGTACTGGTGTAGCAGGAGCAGCTGGCACATCTCCCACCAATCCTGAACATTTTATGTTTGGGTTACTAGTAGTTCCTGGTGGACAAGTGCAGAGAGGTCGATGACCAAAGGTTTGGCAGTCAGCAAAGTCATCACATAGTTCTGGATAGCATACGTCTATACAAAGTCTATTTACACAAGAACTGTCACCTGAACAGTCATATGAATTTTTGCAACCAACTTGCAAAGGACCTCACATTGGTGGTAATGGTGGATGTTGTGAAGTTGGTAACATTGCTGTATGTACTGGAAATTCTGTCAGAGGTGGTAAGTAAGGAGTTGTCTCAATAGCTGGTCTAACTGGATCTCCTGTGGCCACAGGTCTGGTGTCAGCTAGAGGAGGCAGACTCATATGAGGTTTTTCAGTCAACAAAACTTTGCAGTCAAATGTTGGGTCACCTGTAGTCGCGGCAGGGCAACTGCAGCCAGGTTGATGATTCTGAATTTTACATTCAGCATCTGTTCCGCAAATACCAAGGACACATACATCAAAGCAAAAGTGATTTATACATAAATTATCCATTGAACAGTCATCATTATTGAAGCATGCTATTGCAACTGGGGGGAACAACTGGGATTGTCAATGGGGGCGATGTAATGGTGGTTCTACAAGTCTCACTGTTGAGAATTCTGTCCAGGGTGGTAAAAGGGTACTCAACAGACCTATTTGTGGAATAATACTTGTTTCTTAAGGTAGAATCTGAGTCCCTACTGATAATGAGAGTGCTGAAGGGGTTTCTTTGGCTACAGCACTGCAATGAACTGTTGGATTTCCAGTTGTGCTAGAAGGAAATAAGCATGAAGGTCTATGTTCACTCACTTGACCGTCTGCATATTCTCCACACAAACCAGGATGACACACATCTAAACAAAATCTATTAACACATGAGGTACCCATTGGACAATGATCATTACTTTCACATCCTATCAGAATATACGGAAGGGAAGGAACTTGTGGGGATCGTGAGGGAATAATCTCTGAACGTTTACCTGTAGCTAGCTCTGCAAATGAAGGTGTCCGTTTATGGGGTGTAGCAGTAATGGGATTAATTGGGAAAAAAAAGCAGTTAATGAGGCACACCAGCTACTGGAATATGTGTTAACGGTCTTTCAGTTGCTAAAGCTTTACAAACAAGCTGTGGATTTCCAGCTGCTCCTGAAGGACATAAATATATTGGTCTGTAGCCAATTGACTGGCAGTCACAAAGGTTCAAGCTACATGCATCACTGAATAACATATTAATGCATGAGGTACCCATATTGCAATCATCATTATTTTCACATGCAATAGTAACTAAAGGTGTGACAGGAGGTGGAGGAGACCTTATTATTGGTAACTGCATGGGAGAAGATGTTGAGATGTTAACAACTGGCGGCTCTTTTGTTGTTACTACACCTGGGAGAGGATTTAGAGAATAATCTGGTGGTAAATCTGGTTCTCCTTCAACCGGAGGGAGTGGAGTTTGAAGTGTCCCTACAGCCAAAGCTGAATATTTAATGGTTGGATTACAAGTACTACCAAGAGGGCAGCTACACAGAGCTCAGTTGTCATAAGTTTGACAGTCTGCATTATCACCACATATTCCAAGGTGACATATATGCAAACATAGTCTATTTACACAAGAATTGTTGCCTGGACATTCTCGTGAATTCTCACAGACAACAGGAACAGGACCAGGTGCATGAGGTTTTGGGGGTAATGGTAAATGAGGGTCTGAAGGCTTAGGCTTTGGATATTCCACAAGCAGTGGTAAGTCTGTAGAGGATGCCTCAGCAATGGGAGAAATTGCTTCACCTGGTACTGCTGTCAGTATGCCAGATATTGATGGTAATAGGAATGGTGGCTGCTCAGTGGTTAAAGCATGACATTCCCTTGTAGGGTCTCCAGTTGTTCGAAGGGAGGAGCTACATATGGACCGATGATTATATATTTTACAATCAGCTTCATACCACGTACACCAAGGCTACATACATCATAGTAGAGTTTGTTGAGGCAAGAGTTGTCAGTTGCACAGTCGTCATTATTCTCAGAAGCAATAACAATATGACGAATAATAGGTGAAAGCATAGGTTTAAGTGTTGTAGGCTCAGTTGGTTTTAATGGTGGAAATTCTATTAATGGAGGAAGAGGAGTACTTCCTGGTCTTTTGAGAGGTATAAATATGCATCAAGATGAAGATCCAGAGTTTCAACTATAGGAGGCTTGTAGTACAACATATGTGCTACCAAAGCAGTACAGTGATCTGTTGGATTTCTTGTAGTACCAGGAGGACAAATACAAGATGGTCTATATCCAATGATTTGACATTCTGCACATAATCCAGTACAGTGATCCCCCGCTGGATCGCGTTTCTTGGTTCGCGTTTTCACTGTACCACTTTTTTTTTTTTTGGCAAATTATTACTTTATTTTTTTGGGTATATGCAAAAATATTAAAATATTAAAAAAATAAAATTTCTCAGTATTTTCATTTTTTTTATTGAAAAAACTTATTTCATTATCTAATTGATAAAAAAAATTTTATTTCCCAGCCTACGAATAATAAAACAGTAAAAAATAGTAAAAAACATAAATTTAGATATACGTACGTACAGTATAACTCACAGTATTGCATCATGCGAAATAGTGTCCGATAGAGTACAATGTATTGGGTTCGCAGCTACGTGAGCTAGCATATATATTTATATTTCCAGTAGTTTCATGATTGTATTGATAAAAAAACGTATTTCTTAGCCTAAGAATAATAAAACAGTAAAAAATAGTAAAAAACATAAATACTAACAGTATTGCAACATGTAAAATACGATACCGCTATCAGCGTTTTGGACAAAGGCTCGTTCAGTCTAACTCATGTGTGCGCCGTTCACGTTGTGCTTATTAAACGTTTTGCTTGTGTCCGATAGCATACAATGTATTGGGGTCGCAGCTACGTGAGCTAGCATATATATCTATATTTCCAGTAGTTTCATGATTTTATTGATAAAAAACGTATTTCTTAGCCTTAGAATAACAAAACAGTAAAAAATAGTAAAAACATAAATACTAACAGTATTGCAACATGTAAAATACGATACCGCTATCAGCGTTTCGGATAAAGGCTTCCACCATCTTCCATTGTCTCGCCTCACTCGTGTGTGCCGTTCACGTTGTGCTTATTAATACGTTTTGCTTGTGATTTTTTTACTCGCATATTTTAACCTTTGCAATGCCTCCCAAGCATCCTTCATCTTCTAAGGCTTCTTGTAGTGAGCCTAAGCGGCAAAGGAAAATGTTAACCATAACAGATAAGGTAAGTTTACCTATCACGTACATATCACGTACATATAAATTTACGCTTCATGCTGTTATTTATAAAGTAAAGGGTGGTTTTTTAACAGTGCAGGGAGGGTTTATACAGTAAACGTAAAAATAATTGTAAAATACCAATGTACATGAGTATGTCATATAAATTTACGCTTGCATGCTGTTATTTATGAAGTAAAGGGTGGTTTGTTAACAGTACAGGGAGGGTTTATACAGTTTATACAGTGTAAACGTAAAAATAAATTAAAATATCTATGTACATATAGGCTGATCCTACTCCGCGATTTTCCTGTTTCGCGCCGGGTTCCGGAACCGAACCCTCGCGATAATGGGGGGATCACTGTACTACATATATCCATACATAATTGATTGACACATGAACTATCATATGGACATTCATCTGTACTTTAACATCCAATTTGGACAGCAGGAGGCGAAAAAACCAGAGGAGGAAGAATTGTGATAAATTCCATTGGTGTTGGATGGTGTTGGAGGGAGTCTTTCAGAAGTAGGTCCTGCAACAGGGTGAAGAGTTAAAGTAGATTGCTCAGGAGGAAGCTCAGTTGCAGGTAAAATTACAGGTACTTGTTCTGCAGTTGTGGCTTTGCAACTGTCTGAGGATTACTAGTCTTTTTCTGGAGAACAAATACAAACAGGACGATGGTCAACTGTCTTACATTCTGCTTCATCACTACAAAATGTAAACTACATGCATCATAACATAAGATTTTGATAGTTACTCATATCACCATCGTCATTATATTCACAAGCAGCTGATATTGCAGAGAGATCTATAGATGGTAGAGGTGGCCTAACAGTTGATGGCTCTATTGGATGTTGGGAAGGATATTCAGTCAATGGAGTAATAGCTACTGCTATTGAACCTTCAATGGGATTGAATGACAAAGTCTCATGAAAAGATGGATCTTCAGCAACAGGATTGGCAGTTGTTGGATATACAGAAATCAATACTGAACATTTAATAGTTGGATTACCTGTTGTACCTGGTGGGCATTTGCATAAAGGTTGATGTCTTATAGTCTGGCAATCTGCATTATCACCGCAAAAGCCAGGATAACATACATTCAGGCATATCTTATTCATACATGACTTATCACCAGGACATTTCAAAACACTTTCACATCCAATTGGTAAGGGTCCTGGTATTGGTGGGGGAGGAGGAGTTTCAATAGAATGCTCAACAGGCCTGTCTGTTGGTACCTCTATAATTGGGGGCAATATTGGGAATTGTGTTTCTGCAATTGCTTGAGTCGAAGCATCTGGTAAAACCTCTCCAAATTCTCTGACAGGTGGTAAAAAAGCCAATGGACTTTCAGTGTGTACTGCCTGACACTTTATGGTAGAGTTCCCAGTAGTTCCAAAGGGGCAATTGCATACAGGCTGGTGATTATGAATTTTGCAATTAGCATCTTCCCCAAATATGCCAAGACTGCAAACATCATAACAAGGATTACTGAAACAGGAATTGTCAGTAGTACAGCCATCATTATATTCTCATGCAAGGACAATGGGTGGGAAATAGGTGTGGGCTTAGATCTAGGTTTTACTGGTTTATTGGGTATAACAGGAGGAAGTTTCGTTAACGGAGGTAGTGTGGCATTTGCAGATCTTTACTTGGAATTATAATGACATCAAATGGTACATCAGGTTTTTCAGTGATGGGGCAGTTGTCACTTGTTAAGTGGGATTGCCAGTAATTTCTGGTGGACATAAGCAAGATGGCCTATGCTCTATGGTCTGGCACTCAGCATTATATCCACATAATCCAGGATAACAAACATCAATCTATAAATGATTAACACAGGACTTAGCAAATGGGCAGTCATCAACACTCTATCCAATTTGTAATGAATCTGGAGTAAGGACTGCAGGATGACTGGATGAGGTAATGTATGCTTGTAATGTAGTTGGAAAATCAGCTATTGGAGATGGTTTTTCAGAGGAAGGACCAGCAATGAGTTTAATTGAAGTGGAGGGATTATATGGAGGTAAATCTGTTACAAGCAGTAAAATAGATACTCTGCCAGTTGTTATAGCATTGCAGCCAATCTAAGGGTCACCTGATGTTCCTCGAGGACAAAGACATACTGGTCGGTGGTCTATTGCTTTACAATCAGCAGCCTCGCCACAAACGTTTAGGCTACATGCATCATAACATAACATGTTTAACCAGGAGATCCTTATATCACAGTCATCAATATTCTCACATGATATTATATCAGGAGGTAATATAGGAGGAGGAGGTCAAATATCAGTTTGCTCTGGTTGCATTGGTATAACAATCTCCACTAATGGTATCATAGTTGTTTGCAAATTTGATACAGTATTGATAGGATGATGTGCATATGTATGGGCTTCTCCTTCAACTGGAAAATGAAGTAATGTGGGAATTTCTATTTCCATGGCTGAACAGTTGACTGTAGGATTACCTGTGGTTCCTGGTGGATATTTGCAAACTGGCCTATGTCTTTGTGTTTGACAGTCAGCATCTGAACCACAAATTCCTGGATGACACACATTAAGGCACATCTTACTGATGGATGAATTTTTTCATGGACACTCATTTGAGCTCTCAAACCAACAGGAAGGGGACTAGGGGTAGGTGAAGGAGGTGCAGTAGTTGTGGGTAGCTTTGTATGTGAATTTGTTGGAAACTCAGCCACAGGTGGTAGGGCAGTGGATATATCCCGAGGATTTGGACGTAGTGGTTGGCCAGGAATATATGTCTCAATTTTTGCTAATGGTGATGGTGGTGTATCAGTCAACAGGTCTTGACATCCTACAGTTGGATATCCAGTTGTACCAAGAGGGCAATTGCAGACAGGTCGATGATTATGAATTCTGCAATCTTCATCATCTCCACAAACTCCAAGACTACATATATCAGAGCATATCTGATTAATTCATGAATTATCATTTGTATAGTCATCATTATTCTCACATGCAATGGCTACTGGCGGTAAAATAGGTAGAGGTTTGGGTCTGACAAAATGAGGATGTAATGGGCTAAAAGATGGCAATTCAGTCAATGGTAGTAATAGTGTATTTTCTGGATCTTTTCCAGAAATGATATTTATGTCCAATGGTAAAGTAGTAGTTTCTGCTATGGGAGAAGAAATTACTGTTTTTTCAGTTGCAAATGCTGTACACTTTTTTGTTGGATTTCCAGCAGTTCCTGGAGGAAAATGATATGATGATCTATGATCTATTGTTTGACAGTCATCATTTCCACAACACAAACCTGAATAATACACATCCAAGCATATGCGATTGATGCATGAATTATCAAATGGACAGTCATCTGTTTTTCACACCCAAGTGGTATGATGGATGGTGAGGAAATATGAGGAAATCTTGTTAAAATATGTGCAGGTCAAGTTGTTGGTTTTTCTGCAAATGGTAGTGGTCTTTTGGGGGTAACACCAGTAACAGGCTGAACTGAAGTTGAAGATTGTTGTGGTGGGTGATCTGTTAAAGGCAGAATGATGGGTATTTTCTCAGTGGTTATTGCTTTGCAATCAATTGGGGATCTCCTAATGTCTCTGATGGACACAAACATACTGGCCTGTTTGACAGTCAGCGTTTTCACCACGAAACTTTGGGCTACAAACATCATAGCATATTTATACAAGAATTACCAATGTTACACTCATCATTACTCTTGCAGGCAACAGTAACTGATGGAATAATTGGTGAGGGAATGGGAGGTTTTAAAGGCTCCACAGATACTGTTTTGGTTGTATGTTCAGAAACAGGAGGAAAACCAGGTCTATTTGTAACCGCAACAGGCAAAATGATTGAATCTAGAGGCAGTGGTCTATGTTCAACTATAGGAAGGAATGTATCAAAAATTTTAAAAGCCATTTTTGAACATTTTAAAGTTGGATTGCCATAGAACTTTGAAGGCATGTACAAGTAAGTTGATGCCTGAGAGTTTGGCAATCAGCACTGACTCCACAAAATCCAGGATAAACATTAAGAAAGATTCTCTTAACACAAGACTTGTCTCCTGGACAGTCATATGAGTTCTCACAATCTAGTGGGAGAAAACCAGAGAGAAGAGGCATTGAATGAGCTGTAGTAAAAGGTTGATAGTTTAGGTGTTGGCAAATCTGCCAAACGTGGTAAAATGCTACAATAGTACCAGCAACTGCTTGAAATGGTTCTCCAGGAAATGTTGTAACAATTTCTTCTAATGGTGGATAAACTGATACTGGCTCATCAGTGAGTAAAGCTTGACATTTTCTGTTGGGTCTCCAGTTGTTCCAGATGGGCGATGATGGTGAATTCTGCAGTCAGAATTTCCTCACATACACCAAGACTGCATACATCATAACAAAGTTTATTAAGACAAAAATTATCAATAGAACATTCATCATCGTTTTCACATGCAAAAGCAAGTGGTGGGAGAATAGGTATGAGATCCATAGCCACTTCCAGTGTATTTGAAGGCAATTCTGTGAGTGAAAGAAATGGAGTATAGCTAGGAATTTTGCCAGGAACAATATTTGTATCAACTGACAGCTTTGCAGTTTCTGTTAAAGGTGAAATAAGTGAAGGAATATCTGTTGCAAAAAAGAAAACACTACAATGATCTGTAGGATTGCCAGTGATGCTAGGAAGGCAGAGCCAGGATGGTTTATGGCCCATTGTTTGGCAGTCAGCATATTCACCAGACAATTCAGGATAACATATATCTAGGCATATGTGATTGACACATGAATTCTCAACTGGACAGTCATGTGAACTTCCGCAACCTATTGGGATAGGTGAAAGGTTAGGAAATATTGGAGAACTTGAGATGATGATGTCTTGTGAATGCATTTCAGGAGTACCTGTTAAAGACTGTGGTTTTTCCAAGGATGACCCATCAAGTGGTTGCATAGTGCAAAAAGGGTGCTCAGGTGGTTGACCAGTTATAGGTTCAAGCACTGGTGTCTTCTGAGGCAAGGGCTAAGCAGCCTATCTGAGAACCTCATGATGTTCCAAGAGGGAACAAACATTGTGGTCGATGATTAAGAATCTGGCAGTCAGCATCTGCTCCACAAGAGTTAAGGCTACAAGCATTATAACTCTGCCTATTTATGCAAGAATTGCTCAGGTCCCAGTTATTGTTATTTTCACTAGCATTTGAAATAGATGCCAAAACTGGAGGTGGAATAGGATGAACTGAACTTGGCAAAACAATAGGTCGTTTTGTCGGCTTAGCCACTGGTGGTATATTTGTTGATGTAGAACCAAGAAGAAGATGAATTGAAGGATCACTAAGGTTACTATTTTCTACAATGGAGGTACATCAACAGCAATTGCAGAGCCTTTAATAGTGGAATTACCAACTGTGGGGGGCATTTACATATTGGCTTATGACCTTTAATTTGACAATCTGCTTTTGCTCCACATATATCTGGATAGAAGATATCAATGCACAATTTATTAACACAGGAATTATCACTCGGGCAGTCATCAGTTTTCTCACAACCAACAAGGATAAGACCAGGAAAAGGAGGTTGTGGAGGTAATCTTTGTGTCACTGCTGATTATAGGGTTGCTATTTGAGTTTCTGCAATGAGAGGCATTGATGTTGATTCTGTTGCTGCAATTGGTGTAATTTGTTTCTCACTTGCGTGCAAAATGTCTGTATTAGAAAGAATGATTGTTGGATTTTCTGCATGTATTGCCAAACATTATCCTATTGGATTTCCAGTTGTTCCTGGAGGACAAGTACAAACTGGTCGATGGTCCTCTATTTTACAATCTGCATCATCTCCACATATTCCCAAGCTACACACATCATAATAAATTCTATTATAACAAGTGTTGTCCATTGTAGAGTCATCATTATTTTCACAAACTATTGCAATGAGAGGTATTATTACAGGTAAAGATATTTTAACAGGAACCTGTGGAGGTAGCCTATGAGTTGGTATCCCTGTGATAGGTGCCAAATTTGTATGTATAGATCCCATAATGGGAATAAGTGAGGGTACTGGATTGATTGGAAACATATCTGCAACAGGAAGAAGTGGTTTCATTGACCTTTCTGTTAGTTCAGCAGTACACATTATGGTGGGAATGCCAGTTGTACCTGGAGGATACAAACAAGTTGGTCTATTTGCAACTGTGTGACACTCTGCCTGTTTGGCACAAAAGCTTAGAGTGCAATCATTGCCACAAAGCTGGTTGATGCATGTACTGACATATGGACAGTCATCATGCTTTTCACATCGTACTGGAATTGAATGCAAGTATAAACAGTCATCTTGGTTTTCACAGCCAAAGATTACTGTAGGCAATGATGGTAAAAAAAGGGGGTCTCAGTTCAGAAGCTGCAGGTTTTTCATCTAAGAAAGAATACTCTACAATAGGAGGCATGGTACTAGTAGTAAAGAGACCTGGAGAGATAGGGACCAAATCTGACATCAGAGAAAGCTCGACAAGGGGAGGCAAGCTACTGCAAATATATCCTGATATTGTGAAGCCATATGAACATACACACATGGGGAAGTGCTTCTCGGTAATGCATTCAACAAGGGACGAACAAGGAGTAGAGCTTACACAAGGATTAACAAATTTTCGTTGAAGACAGGCTTCTTCATCTGGGCATTCTCTATCAGTTAAACAGTCCAGAAGGGATTGTAGGTTTTGCCATTTTGCATTCAAAGTGTGGGTTACCAGTATATCCACGCACACATTCACAAATTGGATGATGATTCAAAGCTCTGTAGGCTACATTGGGTTCTCTACATGGATTTGAGACAATGCACGCTGAATTACATTAAAATTTTAAAGAAAGTTTGTCACTGTCACATTCAGAGTCTTTAGTACATTTATGAGCTGGAGGTCTAGTTGCAGATTAGGGTGATAAGTTGTATGGACTGGACTGTCATCAATTGGTCTTGGTGAAGATGTCGAGGAAAGTAAATCACAATAGTAACCATCACCAAAATATTCAAGGATACATTTGCAATGAGTTAAATGCAAAACAAATGTAAATTCTGCCAAATGAGAGCAAGGGCTAGCAACTTGACAGGGATCAATGCAGTGTCTCTCAGCATATGCTTTTTTCTATCAGTAAGGCACTCAGGTTTTGGAAAGGCTGGCTGAGGCTTATAGCTGACCATGGGGTTACCATGATATCTGGTTGGACACTTACAAACTGGGCGGTGGTAGATGACTTGGCATACAGCTCTGTGTTCACAAGGGGAACTTAGCACACAGGGATCAACACATTGCTCTTTAATGCAAGCAGCGCAATCAGGATGACAATTAATGTCAGACACACATTCTGGAGGTAAACTAGGGTGAGATTAAAGAAGTACTTTAGGATGTAAGGGTGTGGATGTTGGAAGATGGGGAGTTTCTACAAGAGGAGGGCAAGGAGAGGTAATGACAATGCACCTTTATAAGGGTCACCTGTATGACTTTGGAAACAATAGCATATAGGAAGATTATGAGTAATTCTACATTCAGAGTTAAAGCCACATGCATTTTGGGAGCACTGGACGGGTGATGCTGGTGGAAGCATGCAATTAACACATGCACTGGAAAGTAGTTTTTTCTTTGTCTGATATTTAAAGTTTGTACATTATATTACATGCAGCAGACAGAACAATAAAACACTGGTATGAAACTATATCATAACCTATAACTTAGAGTACTCCTAACATACATTCCAAACACTTTTTATTGTTGGGTTTTTTCATGCAGTAAAGAAATAAAACAAAAAATAGCATGCTACTTTATATAATCTAAGTCTAATCAAACATCAATGCATGCTCTATCAATATCCCAATAATATGTCTGAAGTGCAAAGACAGTAAATTTCAAAAGATGACGAATACATAAAATCAAGCAATTACCAAATAATAACATAACTAAGCTCAAAGGAGTACTTACCTAGCTTACACCTAACATATGGATCACCGGTATAGCCACGAGGACAGCTACAGGTGGCATTATGATTGATTACATCACAGACAGCTTCAATACTACATGTTCCTGGACATGGATCCCTACATTTTTGGTTATTACATGCAAGGTATTTTGGGCAATCCGAGTTGATGATGCACTCTGGTCGACATTCCACATAAGGGTTGCCAAAGTAACTAGAGAGACATTTGCAAACTGCTCTATTGTTGGATACATCACAATTAGCATTGATACCACAAGGATCAGGATTACAAGGATCAAGTGGAGCAGCTGTTGATGTAAAAATATGAATATACAGAATCTTATATACATACAATAAAAAATAATAGCAACAAGAAGATTTCTGCATAAAGGAGACTACTTAATAAGGGCTTTATATTGCAAACACTAAAGTAAGACAGCAATGTAAGCTGGACATTTTCAAGAAAGGCTACAGTATTATAATTAATACATAAAAATTTAAAACTACAAATTGATAGGTTCAAATGACTACGTAAGCAAACTATTACATATCTCTGGTAATTCTGCATTTATAACTTTCTTATCTAATCAGAAAGGATTTTTAAGCTAAATATACTAATTGTAAGTAACCACTTACTGGGTTTGGGTCTGCAGGCAATAAGCGGGTCACCTGTATAGTCATCTGGACAACTGCACAGAGGATTATGACTTACTACACTGCACTGTGCTTGGGTGCCACAAATTCCAATGCAGGGATCAACACATTTGATGTTTACGCAGGCTTTGCTAAGGGGACAATCGGAATTAATGGTACACTCTGGCTTACATCCAAGATCTGGGTTACCAGAATATCCTGGGATACAATAGCACACAGCTCGATCAACGATAATTTGGCATTTGGTGTAAGGTCCGCATGGTGTTGGATTGCACAGATCTAGTGGATCTCGAACTGAAAGAGTATAAGTTAATCCTAAAAGTTGCTGAAAGGTCATAAAAATGGTCATGATCACATTTCCCAACTATAGTATGACAGAGGTAATATAAAGTATAATATGAAAAGCACCTGAAGTAGTAAAGTAAACTGATTTCAAAATTGAGTACTTTTATGTAAGTCTGAAAGTAATTAAAAGCATAATACTTGCAACTTTACATACTTGGTTCACAACGAGTGAAGGGATTGCCGGTCATGCTGCGTGGGCAGGTACATATTGGATTATGATGAACTACCTCACATATAGCATCAATACCACAAGTACCTGGACAAGGGTTCGTACACCGCTGATTGTTACATGCCAGGTACTGAGGACACTCGGAGTTGATAACACACTCAGGTCGACACTGTGCATAAGGATTGCCAAAATAGCCAGGTATGCAAGTGCAAATACCTCGGTTTCCCTCCACATGACAGTTGGCATTAACTGCGCATGTTTCTTCTCTGCAAGGATCAGACGGCTGTTGGGGTGGTTTAGGCATCTCACCTGTTTAGATAAGAAGGCACAATTGCTAACAGACATTGCCAACTTTTAATGAACATCAGGTAATGAGCTTTATGGTAATAGAATTCAGTATTAATAACTAAATAAGCTTTGCTTACCAGTAGTAAAATTGATGCATCGTACAAAAGGCTCACCAGTATAGCCAGGAGCACAACTGCACACAGGTGAGTGATTACTGACCCTACATTCTGCATTTGTGCCACATGCACCAGGGCATGGATCAATACATTTCTGATTGATACATGCAAGTGAAGTTTGACAATGCCTATTGTTAATACATTCTGGACGACAATTTGGTGGAGCACCAAAGAATCCTGGGTAGCAGGTACAAACCGGTCGCTTTCCCACTAAATGACACTCTGCATTAGGTCCACAGACATCACACATGTCATCATCAGGTTTTTCTAAAAAATAAAAAAGGGCATGCAAAATATGCAAGTTCTGTTCATGCTAAAGGAAAATCATTAACTTGGCCGTCAATTAGCAAACCAAATCGCATGCTAAACTAAGAGGAATTCTATCACAGATTATTGATAGAAAAGATTTTAAGGTGTAAGAAAGCCATGCCAGATGGACAGATAAGATATATAAAGCATACTTTGATAATATAAATATGAAATTAAGTAGATGGTGCATACCAGGCCGAGAGTAACATCGCTGATATGGATTGCCTTGGTAACTAGGTGGGCAAGTGCAAATTGGAACGTGGTTTGATACCCTACACTCAGCATTAATGCCACATGTGCCAGGACAAGGATCAATGCACTTATCATTTACACATGCCAAAACATTGGAGCAATGTGAATCAGTTGAGCATTCAGGGTGGCACTGAACATATGGGTCACCAAAGAAGCCTGTAATGCATTTGCAGACTGCCAGATCATCCTCTTCCTTACACTCAGCCAAAGTTCCACATGGTGAAGGAGAGCAAGGATCTATTTCTTTGACAGGTGAAGGTACTGGAGTCACAGCTGATATAGAGAGGGACATGTTTGAGAATGCAACATGAGTGTAAAGTAATAAGTACAATGCAGTATATTAATAATATATTATTCCTTCATCATGCAAGGTTAGAGACAGTATAATAAAAAATACTTTGGCATAACACTTAATTAGCAATATGAGAAGAGTTAAATATACATTAACATAAGGCATCTTAAATATTTATGATATATATAATTTTAATATGTCTGAATAAGTAAGATTCTAAAGATGCAAGCAATATCCACAGTTTTTATTCTAAAGTCGGTGGGAGAAGGCATCAAGTAAAAAGAATATAATTATCCATGAGGTGAGAGTACATGATATGGATATTTGATAAAAAAAATTTTCATTAGTCATGCTTACATGTTGGTGTTTCTAGAGCGCACTGAATATAGCCATCACCTGTGAGGCCTGGAGGACACAAGCAAATAGGGCGATGCATAATAACATGGCACTCGGCCTTTACACCACATACACCAAGGCACGGATCAATGCACTTGTTTCTTTTACAAGCCTCATTACGTGGACAGTCAGAATCAACAACACATTCAGGTCGACATTCAATATACGGATTTCCAAACATGCCAGAAGGACAAGTGCAATCAAAGTACTGCCCAGCCAGAGAGCATATAGCACTATTACCGCAAGGATTAGGTACACAAGGCCTTGAAGGCAAAGTGGGGTTTGAAGTATAGTCAACAGTTACAGGACTTGGTGATGGTGTTATTACGGGTCGGTGGGTAACTGTAACCATCAAGATAACTATATTAGTACTGAGCAGTCGACACGGTGTGAATATATCTTGCATAATACACCACATATATGATAAGAGGTTATAACCTAATTAACAGCTATGATTTCCGATTTTAATGTAAATTAAATAAAGTAAAACGAAAATGTATATAATAGCCAAAGACTTTATCTGTAGAATAAGGAAGTTAAAGTCAAATACATATAAGTATGAAATGCAGAGTATTAACCTTTTAGCATAACGAACAATAGAAACGATTCTAATATGATCAATATCTGTAATGAATATATTCTGTTCTTTAACCTAACAGAAACTAATAGCCTTACTGGTTGTGAGCAAGCACTGGATATAGGGATCTCCTGTATATCCCCTTGGACATGTACAAATGGGATTGTGATTAACCATTTGACATTCTGCTTGCAGTCCACATGCTGATGGACAATGATCGATGCATTTTTCTTTAACACAGGCTAAATATTTTGGGCAGTCAGAATTTGTAATGCACTCTGGTCGGCATTGAGGAGGTACACCAAAATAACCTGGTAGACATTCACACACAGGACGATCACGAACCAGTCGACAAGTAGAATACGGACCGCAGGGAGTTGGGATGCAAGGGTCACCATGAGGGGTTTGTTCAGCTGTAGTGGACATATATACTTGGTGAACTGGGAGTCCTTTTATAAGAATAAATTAATTTTCATAATAATATAATATTAACGTTCTGGTAAATCCCTGTCATATACGCATGTGAAAGTCAGTAGCCTAAGATTTGATTGTGAGAAGTGAACCACGGTATCACTGATTTTAGAGAACAAATGTAAAGCAATAATGCATTTTCAAATGTCTTCAAAAAATCTACCTTCTTTGTTGGGAATTGAACCAGGGAACTCTAGACTAGAACTCCACAGCTTAGTCCACTGTACCACAGAGGTTGTAGAAGAGAAGGCTCTGGAATATCTGCTGATGTCACACAGACATCTGGGCAACATATATAAGTATTCCACTTCCCTCTCTATTACAACTTCTGAGATACAGTGGACAAAGCTGTGGGGTTCTAGTCTAGAGATCTCAGGTTTGATTTCTGACAAATAAAGTAGATTATTCAAACTGCTTTTATAATTTTGGATTTATAATTGTAAATTACAATGAGTCTTTTATTACACCGTACTTTTGTAGCTAGAATACGCAAAAGATGAGTGTGCTATGCATAAAAACAATTTATGAATATTTGATGAAATTATCTGCTCTTTAAAAATGAGATTAGTATTAAGAATTATTAATCACTGAATTAATAGCATTTCTGTGATAAATAGTCAAGAGTAATAATATTACTACTTGTCATATATTAAGAAAGTCAATAACACAGATTGTTTTTACTGAATATAGCATGACTACCGCAAAATAGGTGCATCAAGTGCCATAAAATTAAGTATAAATCTACAAATATATTACACCCGATAATTCAAATGCTGACTTCACATGTCTAATGCATAACTAAATTGACAAGTTAAATGAAATATTAATCAGTTCAAAAACATAAAATAAAGGAGGAGAGCATTTCTAAAACCTTGCAAATTAACATGGATATGATTATTACAAAAATTAGGGATAAACTACAGAGATCTTGCTATATAAATCTTGGTTGACAAGAGCATCTGTAGCGACCATCAACTTCTTTGCACAGAGAATTCGGTCCACATGGATATCCTTCACAAGGGCTACGTGGAGGCTCTGGTTTCAATGAAGCTAAGAGTGAAGAGGTCTGTCATTACAGGCTCATGCAAAGTGCAAACATAATCTGATGCATGCAAAATCTAAATCTATAAGATATGACATAATATGACATATATGCCTAAAAAATCAATATGCAAAGAAACATTTGAAAATCAAGTGCAAACATGCTGTCACATAATATCACAAAAACATTGTGCTTTTGTGCACCTACTTACACTGGCAATCAGTACGCTCAATCATGCAAAAAAGAAATTAGTATTCAAAGTACAGATTCCAAGTGTAAGTAGGTATACATAAGCACACTGTAACATGCAAAATATACCCAAAAGAGAAACTTCCAAACAAACCTGAACATGCTGCTATACAATTATGAGCAACACATGTCTGAGTTACTCTGCATACTGAAATAGTGATGCATACAAGACATTATATATGATCATATTTTGTAAATGGTCGTTGATGGCAAGAACATGTGGGATAACATAATTCTATAAAGGTATCAGACGTACATGAAATGGATTAGAATTCCGCTCGTCCATCTTGGGATACTTCTTATACTTATATCCTTTATAGGGTTGACTCTAAGGCAATTAGACTCATTAATGACCCTTCTATTACTTTTAATCTGGATTTACATTCTCTTTGCCGCAAAATGTCATCCCTGTCTCTTTTCTGCCATTACTAATTTCATTGCTACTCTGATGAGTTGGCAAGTTGCATCCATCCCCCACTACCGAGGCCAAGTAACACTTGCCAAGCAGCCTCATCTCACAGGTCTGTGTGGAGATTTGTAGCTCGCGGATTGCTCGGTGCAATGACTGCGTCTTCCCATCCACCTCCAGATTCTGGAACTCTCTTCCTACTTCTGCCTTTCCTAATTATTATAACCTATCTTCCTTCAAAAAGCTGATCTGTCGCCATCTCAGAGCATCATCCTGCCATATCTCTAGGTTCTCAATACTTCGAATATTTTATTATTCTGTCCTTTTTCTAGGTTAGGAATTTTTTTTCTACCTTGTCCTTAAACTTCTGCTTTATCATTGTTTAAGTGTTTTCTTGGTCCTCAGGTCTGAAGAGGCCAATATTCTTGCCTGTCCCAGTGTTCCACTCATAAAAAAGGTAGTATAAGGGAGAGAGAAAATGACATTGCAGTATGATCTTATTCAAAAAAGGCGTTTGCTTCTCTAATACACGATATATATTACGTGATTATAAATAGAATATGATACAACTTGAGAAAGAGTATTCTTGCCATTTGAGGTGGTGAAGAGGATATTTTTTTAAGCAGCTTCAGAATTTTTTGTTGCTCATAGAAACATATGGATGAATTAAACTATACAAGAACTTTATGAGATGTGATTGATGTTACGTCACGAACTCCCTTTTCTATTAAGGGCTAGGACGATATCTTCTTGAGAAAGACTGGTTTTGGCAAAGAGTATGGCAGGATGCAAACTCACGACCTGACAAATCAAAGCCAAAAGCGTTACCACTCGGCCACAGGGGCCATTATACAAGAACATTATATAAAACATTAAAACATAACTTACCTTCATTAGATAATTTATGAAATCCAAAACGACGTTATGTGCAAATTATAAAAACGGGAGATGATAGTGAGCATGAAGAACCAATAAATGTAATGATGTCAATACTTACGTTTTCTACATCTCACATATGGGTCACCAGTAAGGTCACTAGGGCAATAGCAGATGGGATTATGATTAGCCACTTCACATTCAGCACTAACTCCACAAACACCAAGGCAAGGATCCCGACATTTCTGTCTATTACAAGCCAAATTCAAGGGACAATCTGAGTTAAGAACACATTCTGGTCGACATCTGTAAAATTTGAAAAATTAAGAAACCATATGCTGCAGTTCAGATAATATCCTACGAACATACACATTCCTATATTTAGGAGTCATTGCATGAAGACCTTCCAGGTGATATCTGAATTCCATTTTGCTTTATCACAGTGACGTATTGTATATGTAGACTACTACATTGCATAATGCAATATGAATTAAAATACTTGTTTACCTTGGAGGGTTGCCAATATATCCCGCAATGCAGGTGCAAATAGGACGTCCTGAGTCTGACTGACACTGTGAATTTGGCCCACATGGACTTGGGTCACATGGGCCTGGAGGTGGTGCCACAGGTGCTGCAAATATAGTTTCACACATTATAGCCAACCTTTGGGCATTAGGAATGACATTCACCTTTAATTCCCTAGCTTCAACCTGTCTGCATCCACCCCCATGTGAATGGGGATTTTGGTGACATATGAAACAGCAAAAACAAAAAAGAATAATTCCAAGATGGAGAACCAGTAAGTATAAATGTCTTGACAAAAAATGCTGTAGTACAGGTAAACTGTTAATTAAAAAACAATTTTCAACATGAAGATATATCACACTGAATCCAGCAAGGGTATAAAAAAACCAAGTGATTCAGAAGGGCCCCGAAACACATTATACAGCCTCACCCATTTCATCAGCAGAAAAATAATAAATAGGACAGGGCTGCAATCACTTCGGTGCTATATGACTTTCAGTAAGCTCAATTAACATGCAGGAAATACAGATGGGAATTATGTTTACGCCAAAACTAGAGATCGTGAGTAATTAACAAATAATGATAGAGGAGCTGTATCCACATGAGACTAATAGAAAATATTAATCCACCACTAGTGATAATGAGACATATAAAAAAAAGAATGATAGCGAAGTTTCAAACATTTGAGACTAATAAAAAAAATTAAAGTCTTCATGCTACCCACTTAAAGTTTGTTGCAGATGTTAGTACCACATACAAATAGTAAAACATATCAAATTTATTTCAAGCATCTTACAATGTCTTATAAAAGTCATTTAGACAACGTTGGGAAATTGTGATAAAAGTACAACTTCCTTAAGACAAATTTAGAAAATTGTAATACATACAATATGCATCTTTCCTAATCATCAGTATTCCAGTCAAAATAGCAATAATAGCATAAGCAATTCTGATTTTCGTGCTGACTATTTTTGATAAGAAGAAAAATTTTCCAACAGATGTTTTAGATCCTGAGGCATGCAATGATTGTCCCTACCAAAACTAATACATACAAGTATGTCTCTGATTTTCAAGTTGCTCTAAGTTAATAGTCTGTCAAGAATATTTTTGCTTGAGGCAAAATTTCATTAGTACATACGGAAAATCTGAAATGGCATCTCAGTCACCAGTACTAAACATATACACGAAGAGAAAACAACTTTATCTGAAACGTTGTAAATGTTAATGACCACGTTAAAGTAACAAGACAAAATCCCAGTACATTGTAGATTTAGTCACTTCATACTGACTTAATTTTAATATATTTATAGCAATCAAAAGAAGGTCCTAGGCATAAGAAAAACTAACTACCTTTGTTTTTAAGGAACCATTTCTGGTAAGCTCATATAATAACCAGTGTAATGACATGAAGTTCCTCAGTTACTTACAATCTGCTAGACAGTAACTGATGGGAAAGACACCATATGTAAGACCTGGTGTAGTGACATGAAGGTTCCCAATTATTCATAGTCAAATAATTAGTGGAAAGTTTACTAAATGTAAGAGCTTGTATTATAGATGAAGGACCCCAGTTATTCACAATCTGTCAGCAGATAACTGATGGGAAATACACCATATGTAAGACCTAGTGTAGCGACATGAATGTACCCGGTTATTCACTTTCTCTCAGCACGTAATTGGAAGGAAATAAAACAAACAAGAGATCCGGTGTATTAACATGTAGGTTCCCAGTTATACAGTCTGTCACCCAGTAACTGATGGGAAATACACAATATGTAAGAAATGGTGAAAGGACATAAAGGTCCCTAATAATATACAGCCTGTCAGCCAGTAATAGGTGTATTGACAAGAAGGTTCCCAGTTATTCACAGTCTGTTAGCCAATAACTGTCAAGAAAGATATCATATGTAAGCATTGGTGTAATGACATTATGGTTCCCCGTCATTCAAACCCTGTCTGCCAGTGACTGATGGGAAGTACACCAAATACAAATTTGGTGTGTGAACTTGAAGGTCCCCATGTATTCACAGTCTTCTGCCCAGTACCAGGCAAGAAATACACCATATGTAAGAACTGATGAATGACATGAAGATCCTCAGTTATTCAAGGCTATCAGTCAATAATTTGTGGGAAATACACCAAATGTAAGAACTGGTGCAATAGCATGAGGGTCCCAAGTTATTCACTCTGTTAGCCAGTAATTGGGGGGAAAACACTAAATGTGGTGGGAAATACACCATTTGTAAGAACTAGTGTAATAATATGAAGGATCCCACTTATTCACAATCTGTCAGTCAGTAGATGGTGGGAAATACACCAAGGACTGATGTAATAACATGATGGTCCCTACTTGTTTACAGTCATTTAGTCAGTAATTGAGGGGGAAACACCATACCATATGTTAAAACAGGTGTGGTTATCAACAATATGGAGTTAAAAGTTTTCGGTATTAGTTTTGCATTCATTTACTTGCACCATTACAAGATAACAGACTTGAGAAATTTCTTACGTTGATCAATATGGCAAAGAGCATATGGATCGCCAGTGTAGTCAAGAGGGCAATAACAGATAGGCTGATGTCGTATTACATAACACTCAGCACTCAATCCACAAGTCCCAGGGCATGGATCAACACACTTTAGATTGATGCATGCACGATTTGGGGGACAATTAGAATTAACACTACACTCAGGTCTGCATCCCTCATATGGGTTACCCAGATAATCAGGAGAGCAAGAACATGTGAATATGTCATTCTTGCTGGAGCATAAGGCTGAAGGTCCACATGGAGAAGCAGCACATGGATCTTCTTTACTGACAGTAGGGAGCTCACTTTCTGGTATCACTGAAGAAAATATATATGCAATCAGGCACCACAGCTTGGAAAATATAAGAAAACCACAGCACAGCATTTTCAAAGCCTTTTAAATATATACTGAGCATTATATAGTATGGTTTTCACACGTCTATTACATATATTTCAAAATCCAAGAACACAATATGAAAGTGGAAAATAAATATTCCTTCTTACTAGGTATGCATCTGTAAACAGGATCACCCGAGAAGCCTTCTGGACATCGACATATAGGATTGTGAGCAACGACACTACAAAAAGCTTGTAAACCACAAGTGCCAACACATGGATCAGTGCACTGCTGATTAATGCAAGCTTTGTCTAGAGAACATTCTGAATTGACAACGCATTCTGGTCTACATCCTGAGATGGAACTGGCATCACCAATAGTACCAGGAATGCACTCACACACTGCTTGATCTCCTTTTGCAACACACTTAGTATTGAGACCACAAGGACTTGGTAAACAAGGGTTGAGCACTGGCACAGGATGGAGAGCTAAAGATAATAAATATGGATTCAGGTATGTTTCTTCACTTTCATAAACTTCAAAAGTAGTATTTTTATAGAGGAAATCAATATTTTATATATTGAAGTAAATAATATTCAAAAGCATCTGCAAATTATTCCCTTCAATGTAAAGAGCAATAGAGTTTTTATGTCAAATATACTAGTATTAAACTATTCATTACAATAAGGTAAGTTTACTTTATGATGTTATTTTTAACATTAATATGTCACCTAAAGGCACATAATATTTAAGAAAGGCAAGAATCATCCAAATTAATAATTAGTACTATCCCTTAAAACATCTCATCCATGACAGAAGTATGCACTAGAAAGTCCTTCTCCAGAATTTTTTTTTTTTGCCAAACCAGCTAAAATTAATCTTGGGACATATAAAATAATCATCTTTGACCACTGTGAAAAAGCTATGAAAGCTTATGCGCATCCAATACAGTGGAACTAAAAGTTACATTTCTCACTTTGTTGAAAAGATTGATTCTATATATATTTTGCATTAACTTCTAATTTAGTTCCAAAGACTACTCACTGAGCAATCAAATGCACCCACAATGAAAGATATAGTCAGTTTTGCAGAAGAGGACCTAACAATAACCTATAACTGCAGTTGCTAATTTATTACTAAGATAGATAACAAAAATAATGGAAAAAAATTAGCTTACAACTTCCCTTTGAATAAATGTGCCCTTAGGTGGAAAGTTGTTTGTAGAGCATTTTAACTAAATTTCTTCTATTGGCTCTGTAACATTGCATTGAACTTAAAGCTGTTTGTAGAATATTACAGCTATAATCAGTCAAATGGCTTTGTAGTATTTTACTGAAAGCAATTTTTTATGTGCATACAGTCAAAATAAGGAAAAGATCTTACGAGGAATGACATTAACCCTGCAGGCAATGAAAGGATTCCCGGAGTATCCTTCTGGACAGACACAAACTGGATTGTGACTAATAACTGAACAAAGAGCGTTGTCACCACACAAACCGGGGCATGGGTCTCTACACTTTTGGTTTATGCACGCCAGAGTTAATGGACAGTCGCTACTGACTACACATGCTGGACGGCATTGCACATACGGTTCTCCTTGGAACCCTGGGAGGCAAGTGCAAAGGGCAACTTGTCCTGCTGGTGTACATTGAGCATTATCTCCACAAGGGTTAGGATAACATGGTCTCTCAGGTATTGGAACAGCAGGGACTGGAAATTGAATAATATATTTTGGAAAAACAATACCATTCAAGTATTTTGTTGATGAGTGGCAGAATTCATACCACACAGTGTATCAGTATTAATAACACCAAATGATTATGTGAAAACAATAATATATATATCTGGTAGAAAACAATTTTCAATATTAATACATATTAATAATATCAGATTAAAGTCATGAGCTCATTTTGCACGAAAGAGCTTCATACCAGGCTGAAGAGGTCCCATATGGCAAATACTGAAGGGGTCACCCACGAGACCAGGTGGACAACAACAGATGGGGTTGTGGTTGACCACATGACACTCAGCTCCTAAACCACAAGAACCAGCGCATGGATCTATGCATCTCTGATTGATGCATGCCTTGGTCGAAGGACAGTCAGAGTTTTTCGTACACTCAGGAGTGCAACCTAATTCTGGGTTTCCATAAAAACCGTTCAGGCAAGAGCAGGTACCAACACCACTAATAACGTAGCAATTAGAATTGGCACCACAAGATGGTACACAAGGTGCAACTGGGGGTGCTGGAGGTTCTGTATATGCAAATATATGTTGGGACATTCAGATAACTTGTAAATATATACAATTCATAATAAACCACTGCATGAAAATTTGCATTCAGCATCATATAAAGAAAATTCTAAACTAGAAGCAACCTAAACATATAGTATCTATAGAATGATATATACATTGTTATTAAGAGAAAATACTAAACATGCATACTATCTAGAGGACTATTTTACAGACTGACAACCATTAAAAGAGAATCTCTGTCCATACGACTTACGTTTATGAAAGCATCGACTGAAGGGATCACCTGTCAAACCATCAAGGCATCGGCAAATTGGGTTGTGAGACACAACAGTACATATGGCATTAAAGCCACATGTTCCTTCACAAGGATTCACACACTTGAAGTTGATACAAGCTAAGTTCATTGGGCAATCTGAGTTGATGGTACATTCTGGACGACAAGGTGATCCAAAGTATCCAGGTAGACAAGAACATATGGACTCTGAGTGATTTGGATTTAGTTGGCACTGAGAATTTGGCCCACAAGCATTAGGCTCACAAATTCCAGGTTGCTGAGAAATAGCTGCAGTAAGAAAAAAAACAAAATAAAGTATTTCTTGGTATTAGAAACTTCTAGGCAGTGAAATTAATTCCACAGTCATATCTTCAATTTTAAAAATATATTGTTTCAATATACTTACGTGCTTCAACACAAAATCTAAATGGATCGCCAATAAATCCTTCCCGACATGAGCATATAGGATTATGATTAACCACTTCACAGGTAGTATTGAGGCCACATATTCCAAGGCATGGGTCCCGACATTTCTGGTCAATGCAAGCTTTAGTTCGAGAGCAATCAGCATTACTAATGCATTCTGGACGACAACTCTCTTGTGGATCACCAATGTAATCGCCAATACAAGTGCAAACTGGAGAATCTCCTAGTATCTCGCATTCAGTATTAAGCCCACATGGGAATGGTACACATGGGCTGAAAGGCTCAGTTACATTTGTTTTTTCGCAACGGATGTAAGGATTGCCACCAAAAGCAACTGGGCAAAAGCAAACAGGTCTGTGAGTATTCACTTTACACAAAGCATATATTCCACAAGCACCTGGACATGGATCGACGCATCTAGTATTGATACAAGCAAGATCAAGACTACAGTCATTATTAACTGAACACTCAGGTTTACAGCCTTCAGGGGAATCTGCTTCACCAAAGAAACCCTGAGAGCAGGCACACACTGGGAAATTATTAGCTCCTATAGTACACTGGCTGTTAGGACCACATGGTGAAATTTGGCAAGGATTGTCAGGCTTTGACAAACACTGAGAAGTTGGTTCTCCTTCATACCCCGGTAAGCAACGGCACTGCAAGTCATTGTCTCGGACATAACATTCAGCATTTAAGCCACATACACCAGGACCACAAAATGCAGGCGGCTCTGTAAGATAAATATAAAAGCATAAACTCTAAAGGAACAGTAAACATTATATATATATATATATATATATATATATATATATATATATATATATATATATATATATATATATATATATATATATATATATACTGATATATATATATATATATATATATATATATATATATATATATATACTGATATATATATATATATATATATATATATATATATATATATATATATATATATATATATATATATATATATATATATATATATATATATATATATATATATATATATATATATATATATATATATATATATATATATATATATATATATATATATATATATATATATATATATATATATATATATATATATATATATATACTGTATATATATAAATATATATATATATATATATATATATATATATATATATATATATATATATATATATATATATATATATATATATATATATATATATATATATATATATATATATATATATATATATATATATATATATATATATATATATATATATATATATATATATATATATATATATGAATCATAAATACCATGACTGGGACTTGAACCTAGGACTTATAATTACTAAGCCTAGGTTCAAGTCTCTGTCGGGGTAAATATGATTTATGTTTTCACATAGGTAACATGCTTATTTGATTTTGTATATATATATATATATATATATATATATATATATATATATATATATATATATATATATATATATATATATATATATATACACACACACACACACACACATATATATATATATATATATATATATATATATATATATATATATATATATATATATATATATATATATATGAATAAATTTTACGCCGACCGGGACTTGAACCTAGCACTTATAATTACTAAGTCAAGGAGCTACCAACTACACCACAGAAGGTTAAAAGGAATCCAACCTTATAACTTATATCTGCTATACTTAGGAATGAATACATTCTATCTGAATGCCACTATGTTCATATTACAGATTCCCCAACCACACTCGTGGCTTCATTTTCGCTTTTAATTAAACTCCCAATCTCATTTGGGTCCAATAATAACCAAACAAGCACATTACATATGTGAAAACATGAATACTTTTTTACCCCGACCGGGACTTGTACCTAGGACTAATAATTACTAAGTCAAGGTGGTATCAACTACACCACAGAAGGTTAAAAGGAATCCAACCTTATAGCTTATATCTGCTATGCTTAGGAATGAATGCATTCTATCTGAATGCCACAATGTTCATATTACAGATTCCCCAACCTCACTCGTGGCTTCATTTTTGCATTTCATTCAACTTCCATATTTCATTCGGGACCAACAATAACCAAATAAGCACATTACATTCAGACCGAATGCATTCATTCCTAAGCATAGCAGATATAAGCTATAAGGCTGGATTCTTTTTAACCTTCTGCGGTGTAGTTGGTAGCGCCTTGACTTAGTAATTATAAGTCCTAGGTTCAAGTCCCGGTGGGGGCAAAATATGATTCATGTTTTCACATATGTAATGTGCTTATTTGGTTATTGTTGGACCCGAATGAGATTGTAAGTTGAATTAAATGCGAAAATGAAGCCACGAGTGAGATTGGGGAATCTGTAATATGAACATAGTGGCATTCAGATAGAATGCATTCATTCCTAAGTATAGCAGATATAAGCTATAAGGTTGGATTTCTTTTAATCTTCTGTGGTGTACTTGGTAGCGCCTTGACTTAGTAATTATAAGTCCTAGGTTCAAGTCCCGGTCGGGGTAAAAAATGATTCATGTTTTCACATATGTCATGTGCTAATTTGGTTATTGTTGGACCCGAATGAGATTGTGAGTTGAATTAAAAGTGAAAATGAAGCCACGAGAGAGGTTGGGGAATCTGTAATATGAGCATAGTAGCATTCAGGTAGAATGCATTCATTCCTAAGTATAGCAGATATAAGCTATAAGGTTGGATTCCTTTTAACCTTCTGTGGTGTAGTTGGTAGTGCCTTGACTTAGTAATTATAAGTCCTAGGTTCAAGTCCCGGTCGGGGTAAAAAAGTGTTCATGTTTTTACATATGTAATGTGCTTATTTGGTTATTGTTGGACCCGAATGAGATTGGGAGTCGAAATAAATGCAAAAATGAAGCCACGAGTGAGGTTGGGGAATCTGTAATATGAACATAGTGGCATTCAGATAGAATGCATTCATTCCTAAGTATAGCAGATATAAGCTATAAGGTTGGATTCCTTTTAACCTTCTGTGGTGTAGTTGGTAGCGCCTTGACTTAGTAATTATAAGTCTTAGGTTCAAGTCCCAGTCGGGGTAAAAAAGTATTCATGTATTCACATATGTAATGTGCTTATTTGGTTATTGTTGGACCCGAATGAGATTGAGAGTTGAATTAAATGCGAAAATGGAGCCATGAGTGAGGTTGGGGAATCTGTAATATGAACATAGTGGCATTCAGATAGAATGCGTTCATTCCTAAGCATAGCAGATATAAGCTATAAGGTTGGATTCCTCTTAACCTTCTATGGTGTAGTTGGTAGCACCTTGACTTAGTAATTATAAGTCCTATGTTCAAGTCCCGGTGGGGGTAAAAAATGATTCATATATATATATATATATATATATATATATATATATATATATATATATATATATATATATATATATATATTTTATTTTTCATTTATTTATTTATTTATTTTTTTGCGCGTGTGTGACACCAGGACAGGCAATAAAACACGAGGGAAACAATGAGATGAAGGAAAAGAAGGCAGGGATGAGGTAATGAAACACAAATGAAAAGGACAGACTGAAAGAATAGTCAAAGTACTATGGACCTAGAGATATGGCAGGATTAGGCCCCGAGATGACGATAGATCCGCTTATTGAAGGAAAATAGTTTATAATAATTAGAATAGAAAGAGGGAAGAAGAGAATTCCAGGGTCTGGAGGGGAATGGGAAGAAGCAGTGCTGCACCGACCAATCTGCTAACTACAAATCTCCACACAGTACCTGTGAGACGAGGCCACTTGATGAATGTTATGCAACTCGCCAACTCATCAGAGCAGCGATAAAAAAGAGAAAGGGATGATACCTTACGGCAAAGAGAAAGAGAAATATATATATATATATATATATATATATATATATATATATATATATATATATATATATATATATATATATATTAATAACACTGAACTGTTAAAATACAGTCTAAAATAGTATCTCTTCCCATTGTACTTTGAGAAGGTGACCAGTTTAGGTCAAGAAATTAATAAGTACTTTATATATATATATATATATATATATATATATATATATATATATATATATATATATATATATATATATATATATATATATATGAATAATTTTTTTACCCCGACCGGGACTCCAACCTAGGACTTATGATTACTAAGTCAAGGCGCTACCACTACACCACAGAAGGTTAAAAGGAATCCAACCTTATAGCTTATATGTGCTATACTTAGAAATGAACGCATTCTAACTGAATGCCACTATGTTCATATTACAGATTCCCCAACCTCACTCGTGGCTTCATTTTAGCATTTAATTCAATTCCCAATCTCATTCGGGCCATGAAATAGTCAGATAAGCACATTACATATGTGAAAACATGAATCATTATTTTACCCCGACCGGGACTCGAACCTAGGACTTATGATTACTAAGTCAAGGCGCTACCACTACACCACAGAAGGTTAAAAGGAATCCAACCTTATAGCTTATATCTGCTATTCTTAGGAATGAACGCATTCTAACTGAATGCCACTATGTTCATATTACAGATTCCCCAACCTCACTCGTGGCTTCATTTTAGCATTTAATTCAATTCCCAATCTCATTCGGGCCATGAAATAATCAGATAAGCACATTACATATGTGAAAACATGAATCATTTTTTTACCCCGACCGGGACTCCAAGCTAGGACTTATGATTACTAAGTCAAGGCGCTACCACTACACCACAGAAGGTTAAAAGGAATCCAACATTATAGCTTATATCTGCTATACTTAGGAATGAACGCATTCTAACTGAATGCCACTATGTTCATATTACAGATTCACCAACCTCACTCGTGGCTTCATTTTAGCATTTAATTCAATTCCCAATCTCATTCGGGCCATGAAATAATCAGATAAGCACATTAAATATGTGAAAACATGAATCATTATTTTTTACCCCGACCGGGACTCGAACCTAGGACTTATGATTTCTAAGTCAAGGCGCTACCACTACACCACAGAAGGTTAAAAGGAATCCAACCTTATAGCTCATATCTGCTATACTTAGTGGCATTCAGTTAGAATGCGTTCATTCCTAAGTATAGCAGATATAAGCAATAAGGTTGGATTCCTTTTAACCTTCTGTGGTGTAGTGGTAGCGCCTTGGCTTAGTAATCATAAGTCCTAGGTTCGAGTCCCGGTCGGGGTAAAAAAATGATTCATGTTTTCACAAATGTAATGTGCTTATCTGATTATTTCATGGCCCGAATGAGATTGGGAATTGAATTAAATGCTAAAATGAAACCACGAGTGAGGTTGGGGATTCTGTAATATGAACATGGTGGCATTCAGTTAGAATGCGATCATTCCTAAGTATAGCAGATATAAGCTATAAGGTTGGATTCCTTTTAACCTTCTGTGGTGTAGTGGTAGCGCCTTGACTTAGTAATCATAAGTCCTAGGTTCGAGTCCCGGTCGGGGTAAAAAAATGATTCATGTTTTCACATATGTAATGTGCTTATCTGATTATTTCATGGCCCGCATGAGATTGGGAATTGAATTAAATGCTAAAATGAAGCCACGAGTGAGGTTGGGGAATCTGTAATATGAACATAGTGGCATTCAGTTAGAATGCGATCATTCCTAAGTATAGCAGATATAAGGTATAAGGTTGGATTCCTTTTAACCTTCTGTGGTGTAGTGGTAGCGCCTTGAGTCCCGGTCGGGGTAAAAAACTGATTCATGTTTTCACATATGTAATGTGCTTATCTGAATATATATATATATATATATATATATATATATATATATATATATATATATATATATATATATATATATATATATATATATATACATATATATATATATATATATATATATATATATATATATATATATATATATATATATATATATATATATATATTTTCGTTGTTTTATTTAATGGGCTTTTCCTATCATATATATATATATATATATATATATATATATATATATATATATATATATATATATATATATATATATATATATATATATATATATATATATATATATATATATGAATAAGCACAAGCTGTTAGCATACAGCACTAAATGGTAAGGAAGCCCATCGGTGAAACGACACAGAAAAAATAACGCTATATTTCGGATCTTACTGGACCCCTTCTCAAGCACAAGTAAGTGTAAAATAACAATGACAGAAGGAGTAACAACAAAAAGGACTCAGGAGGCCTGAGGAAATTAACAATTAAAGATAGTAAGTCAGGTCTAATCGAAGAGAAATAATACCCTCAATCAACCGACAAACTCATTAATAAGTCATTAACAAATGAATATGTTAATCTCTAATTACAGAAGAAATGACTAAAAAAAAAAAAAAATATATATATATATATATATATATATATATATATATATATATATATATATATATATATATATATATATATATGATAATAATAATTATATAAAAACAATAATATATGTATATATTTGTGTATGTACATATATATGGGTATGTGTGCACATGTGTTTGTATATGTATGTATATTTATGTGCATATTTATATTTATTATTATTATTATTATTATATATATATATATATATATATATATATATATATATATATATATATATATATATATATATATATATATAATTTTTTTTCTTTCTTTCATTATTCTTGTCATTTTTTTTCTGTTTGGTTTGTGTAATTTTGAGCTCATTGGTCCTTTGCTTTTTTATATTAGAGGGTTATCTAGTTACCGCTCTACAGTCGTAATTAGAGATTAACATTGTTTATGACTTATTAATGAGTTTGTCGGATTTCTTTGATTGAGGGTATTATTTCTTTTGGATTAGACCTGTATTACAATCTTTAATTGTTAATTCCCTTAGTCCTCCTGAGTCCTTTTTGTTGAGACTCCCTCTGTCATTGTTATTTTACACTCACTTGTGCGAGAGAAGGGGTGCAGTTAGGATTCGAGATATAGCGTTATTTTTTCAATGTGTTGTTTCACTGATGGGCTTCTTTACTATATATATATATATATATATATATATATATATATATATATATATATATATATATATATATATATATATATATATATATATATATATATTATATATATATATATAATATATATATATATATATATATATATATATATATATATATATATTATATATATATATATATATATATATATATATATATATATATATATATATATATATATATATATATATATATATATATATATATATATATATATATATTATATATATATATATATTATATATATATATATATATATATATATATATATATATATATACTGAAAATAATTACATTATAAGTGCATTATTTAAAAAAATTAATACCTTTACAACCGGTGAAAGGATCTCCAATCAATCCTGGCCTGCAAAAGCAGAAAGGGCTTTTATCTGGATCACAAATAGCCCCATTGCCACAAGGAGATGGCACACATGGGTTTTTATGGTCACATCCTCGAATTGTGTTAGGATTTCCAATATACCCAGGTCGACACGTACAGCGATGGAATCCATTAACTATATTACATTCTGTGTTGGGACCGCATGGGGATGGCTCGCAAGGATTTGATGGAGATTTGCAAGGTGAGCTTGGGGGATTACCAACGAATTCTGGCAAGCAGAAACAGACTGGAGAACTTCCAACTACTCGACAGCCTGAGTTAGGTCCACAGGGATTTGGCTCACAGTCATCACCTTCGGGTACTTTGTACAAAAAAGAAAATATATCAATTTTTTTTGAAATGTGGATGTAACTTATTGCTCATATAGAAAATAAAAGCCGATAATAATTATAATAATAAAGTCTAATTAAATCATTATTCAATATAATTTAGTTTAAGTGTTTGAAATATTTGTCACCATGTGAATTGGGAGATAAATGGTAATAAGTGATATAAATATTTTTAAGACCTGCAAGACTCAAAGCTCTTAGAAGGAAATCATGAATGAGGAGACAATCATAAATTTTTCATTCAATAAGTTCTCACTTAAGGCACTACGAAATTGCAACATATTTAGAGCTGGAGTATCAATGAACAGGAGAACATCATATCAGTGGTTCATACGGGGCTGGAATAACAATGAACAGGAAAAGTAAATAGTGGTTCTCACAGGGCTGGAATAACAATGAACAGGAAAACTAAATAGTGGTTCTCACAGGGTTGGAATAACAATGAACAGGAAAACTAAATAGTGGTTCTCACAGGGCTGGAATAACAATGAACAGGAAAACTAAATAGTGGTTCTCACAGGGCTGGAATAACAATGAACAGGAAAACTAAATAGTGGTTCTCACAGGGCTGGAATAACAATGAACAGGAAAACTAAATAGTGGTTCTCACAGGGCTGGAATAACAATGAACGGGGAACAGTATATCAGAAGTTCAAAGGAGGCTGGAATAACTGAATATCAGTACAGTACTTGAAAAGTAATGCTTAAAAGACTAAACTTCTTTAAAAAAGATTACTCAACTTCATCGGGGAAGGCACTAAGCATATTACATAATTTTGTTCAATTTGTAGTGAGGTTACATACATAAGCTTCATAAAAAAATAGATATCTAGTGATATTCTACAAAATAGCGACAGTTTGAAAGTGAATCTTCTGCTTTATATTATGAAGTCCATTTTAGCTCTGTCTGGCACATTTATTTTGCATTATTATTTTGACCAAAATGAAAAATTTTAAACTTGATTTTGTTTGTGTTTGGTGGAAGGCTTTCCATATTTTAAGGAAGCTTTTAAACTTTTAACTGCATCTTCAGCTTCAAAAAAAGCCCTACAGCTTTCAAGGGCCTTTTAGTAGATATACAAAGCATCTCTTAAAGCTCATTTTATTTGGCTGCTGATGGATGCAATTCACCCAGCAGTTATCCACTTAATCTTTAGTTGCAAAGAATGGGGGGGGGGGAGACGGCTGCATCTCATGAGGTACCTTTCAATTTAAGAAGAACTTTCATAAGTGAAAAGAGCCTTTTTTATTATTCTTATTACTATCGCTATTATTATTATTATTATTATTATTATTATTATTATTATTATTATTATTATTATTATTATTATTATTATTATTATCTTTCTTGGATTGTAGCAAATCCATCTGCTCACAAAAGGCTCAGATAAAAGAATTCATCTCAGGTCTTCTGAAGATCAGAAAATAAAAACAGCTCATAAAAAACTTACTGCATTTGTCAAATGGATTCCCAGTGGTGCCCTTGGGACATAGACATATTGGATTTCCATTGTCCAATTCACAAAGAGCACCATCCCCGCAAGGATCATTGTCACAAGGGTTAAGTGGAATTTGACATCTCACAAGTGGGTCACCAATATACCCAAAAGGGCATCGACAGATAGCTCTATGTCGGGTTGCCTCACACACAGCATTTGTGCCACAGTTGCAAGGATCTTGGCACCGGTTATTAATGCAGGCTTGAGTTGATGGGCAAGCACTGTTATCTCTGCATCCAACAGCTATAAAATGCAGAGTTTAAAGTTATCCAAAAGTATGAAGTAGACCTTAAAAACAAAACACAATGAATGAAATTATAATGTAAATTATGAATCATATTCATTGTTGTAAAATATAAAATTTGACTACACAGATAGTTTTACTGAGAGAGTAGAATATGTTTGTGTATAAGAATTTTTCTATTTTCAATTTTTGTAAATCTTATGTTTCACAAGGATACTATCTAACATACAGTACATAAAAGATAAAAACAAGAGCAGTTTACTTATTACAAAAAAAGAGTAAGAAGAACTACACTGATTAGAATAACTTCTTGTGTCTGTTCATGGCAAAATCCAGATGAAAGTATTATTCATAGCATAATAGATTTACTAAAGCCAAGAGTTTTTAATCTATAACGATGGAATAAATGAAATCAATTGGTATTCCATGTAGGTTATGATGTGATGAGGATCCCTTTGACTGTAAATAGTATTTTCTAAATAGAGAGAGGTTAATCCGATCTGTTGACAATTCAAAAAATCTATTTCAACAATGAATAATTCTTGACATGCCTCTTAATTTCATTACCTTCAAACAACAGTTCTTCAGTGCATTATATAGTTAGCATTTTGCTAAGCAAACAACAGAATTTCTAAATCTATTTTTGACATTAATAATAATATACAATTAACTTGTCTTCTTAGCCTCTTTGGACAGTTTTAGTTTTATTATATATAATTTTGGAAAGTTTTAGCTTTATTATATATCATTTTTGTCGGTTTTTAGCTTCATTACACATAATCGTTTTTTGTTCAATTTGAAATACATTCAATTTAGAATATATAGAAGCAATACTCATGTTTTAACTGAGAAGTACCATGCGAAAGCTGTTCTGTATGTTGGGACTCAGATATGCTGTCATGATACTCCCACATTCAAAAACCTGACAGAAATTGTCATCATGTAGTTGACAAAATATTCTTTCAGGTGCATTCTCCTGCGAGTCGTAAAGTAAACTAAATGGGGTGGAGCAAGGGGACTGTGAATTCCCTCCTCTATATTTTCTCTTCCAAAACAGTCAAGAGTATTTTGTCTTGACTCAGCCACTCCCCTTATAAGGGGAAAAATGGCTCATGTATATAGGTAGATTAACACTTCAAAAAGTACACCGAATTATCTGGTTGCATTTGGCCATGATGAACATGCTGGATTTTGCCATTAATAATCATGCACTCATAAATGTCATTTTGAAATAAGTCTCACTCAGGGAACAGGAGATGTAGGGATCTCCAAAGAGTCCATTTGGACAGGAGCAGACGGGCGTGTGCTGAACTACAGAGCAAGTAGCATCAGCGGAACAGGGGTTATTCACCCTGCAAGGATTAAGGCAAGCGCCACCCATGCACGCCTCATCAGGGTCACACGCAATGTCAGTAACACAATCTCCAGAGGATACTGTATGTGAAAAGGCGCTCATATTATCAGCAGTCAGGTTAATGGTCTAATGTCAGTTACACAATAATGCTTGATTCTGTTATCAACATCATTAACACAACAAAATATTCATAGAGAGGAAAGTCACTATATATAAATAACTTGGTGATATTTGTTAGATTTAGTGATGAAGATATAGAAAAAAAATCCAAGCGTACTAATTATGTCAGGAGTTAAAAAATGAACTAATGCTGTCAAAGACCAAAGCACATATACAAATCTAAGGCTGAACATCGTTTTTCTAAAGATATTTAATAAATGTAGCAATATATATATATATATATATATATATATATATATATATATATATATATATATATATATATACATATATATATATATATATATATATATATATATATATATATATATATATATATATATATATATATATATATATATATATATATATATACATATATATATATATATATATATATATATATATATATATATATATATATATATATATATATATATATATATATATATATATATATATATATATATATATATATGGTAGGAAAAGCCCATTAAATAAAACAACGAAAATATATATATAAAAAGTACTTATTAATTTCGTGATCTAAACTGGTCATCTTCTCAAAGTACAATGGCAAGAGTAGTTGTATTTCTTGCTATTGTACTTTGAGAAGGTGACCAGTTTAGGTCACGAAATTAATAAGTACTTTATATATATATATATATATATATATATATATATATATATATATATATATATATATATATATATATATATATATATATATATATATATATTCGTTGTTATACTTAATGGGCTTTTCCTACCATTTTAGACAGTATGTTAACAGTTCAGTGTTATTACTATATATATATATATATATATATATATATATATATATATATATATATATATATATATATATATATATATATATATATATATATATATATATATATATATATATATATATATATATATATATAGTGAAGGAAGAATAGTCTTACTTTTGTCGCAAGCGTTCCCTTTGTAACCTACATTACAGACACATTCAGCACTCCGACCATTTGCAACACATTGAGAATTAAGAGGACATCTTAGTGTAGTACATGGTTTTACACACTGGCCATTTATACAGGCTGTATCGGAAGTGCAGGTGTCATTAAGGGTGCAAGCCTCTACAGGAAAAATAACAACAGGAAGGTGTTAGTGCACAAATGCTAAATACAAAATGTGAAAATGATTCTAATAACCGGACTCCATTTCATGATGTTATAATTCACAGCATGTCTAAGGAAATATATAAAACTAAATTCATCATATACCTGTTAGCAGATCTAAAATGAATCCATACAGCGGAGAAGAGGGGGGTTAAGGCAAGGGTATTGAAAAGGATATTACCTTCAAATTCTCTATGGTATTTAAGCGAGGCACTCGCATTAGAACCCACTGCAGGGCATTAGGGAGGATATTAAATCTTGATTCCCATGCTCCAACTTATCTATATCTACCTCTCTTCGAACAGGGATTAACAGTGACAAAGAGATTAGCAAAGAAAAACCATATTCAAAGTCATTAGCAATCATTTTTTATACGAAGTAATGTAAAAGGAACTGGAACAGCTTTTTCAAATCTAAGTATCCTCTTCCGCCGCCACGTTAAGGGATTAAATACTTTGTGGCTTCAAGTATGATGAAGTAAAAAGAATCCAGTGTTTATTGTACCTTGTGGAAATGTTAAACCAAACTTTTACGTATTCCAGTGTGAGTATATATATCTTCCTCTGCCTTGAAGCATCATACTTAAATATATAAAAATCAGTATGGCAAGCCACCTCTAAGCTAGATGAAATTTGAACAGTACTATTAATACAGTGATTAAGACATCTCCCATACTTACGAACAGCACACTCAATATGAGGATTCCCACTATAACCTGGTAGGCATGTACAAAGTGGTTCATGGTTTATAGCTTGGCATGTAGCTGCAAGGGCACAAGCACCTTCGCAAACATTAATACAGGTACGCGAGAATCTATCACAGGCCTTATCGGATGGACAGTCACTATTGTACTGACAGCCTGGAGGATGGTGAATCACTGGAGAAAAGAAAAAAAAGGGGGGGGGGGAGAAATGAGCTTTTGTAATTGACAAAAAATAAATTCCATTATGACCGTGAAAAACAGTGAAGTCAATGCACTTTCAGGTTTCATGACTGGGTAGCGTAATATCAAATAATCTGGACGACAGCTTTTAGAAAAAAAAAATAAATAAATATATATATATATATATATATATATATATATATATATATATATATATATATATATATATATATATATATATATATATATATATATATATATATATATATATATATATATATATATATATATATATATATATATATATATATATAAACATGGATGTTAGTCATATCATAGTCAGTATGACATAGGCCACACATACATCAGTCAGTCAAAATTAGGTAGTCAATTGAAGTCTGAAAAATAGCAGAACAACATAATCTTAAGAGTACTGAAAGTAGTAGAGAACATCCTTCAAAACTGATAGCAGTGTTTTTTAATATTATAAACAGTCCTCTCTTGTGTAAAAGAACAAAAGGAATTTCAGAATTAATACCTAAAGGAACTCTCTACTTATATATATATATATATATATATATATATATATATATATATATATATATATATATATATATATATATATATATATATATATATATATATATATATATATATATATATATATATATATATATATATATATATATATATATATATGGTTGCAAAAGAATACTTCATGAGTAATTTATTATGTGCACAATAAATGTATGAAGGTTATTTTACATAGAAGTACATGTAAAGAAAAATATACTGTCAATGGCACTCTGCAAAATGTCTCGAATGTGTTTACAACATAAAGAGAAATATAAAATCTAATAAGTAATTTTTGAGCTCCATGCCTAATAATCATGCAAAAAAGGTCAAGATTCAAAAGGAATTTGGAAAAAGGAATGGACATAAAAAGGAAAATTACAGTGACGCATGATTGGCATGCAGAACTGTATGAAAGAAGCACAAATGTTCTGAAAGAATGTGATATATATCTTTTAACTCTATTTCTGTGCAGTAAAGATGCACAGACATAAAACACTATTTTGGAATTGGTATGGTATTGGTGTTAGTCTGATGGAAAATAGTACTGCAGCAGGATAAAACAAGGTGCAGAAAAAAGGAAGGTCTCACAAGACCAAAATAGTCCAGGTCGGAAGGTCATGCATAAGCTGAATCCCTGGGAGTATTATTTCTCATATTAATAATACAGAGATAGTACAAAAGTACACAATTCATTGGATATCCAGAGGATGCACTTAGGCACATATAGGTTACCTGGGGAGCAAATGTCGCGGGGATCACCCTCATACCCATCTGGGCACTGGCAGATGGATCGGTGGTTTATGACAAGGCATCTGGCAGCCACACCACAAGGAGGTGGCACAACAGTGCAAGGGTCACGGCATTTGCCACCCACACATGCCTCCTTTAGATGACACTCGTTGTCCGAAGAGCAGAAACCAGGGACTAGATGAAGTGTCAGTCAAGGCGGGGTAAGTATGTAAATTAGCAGACAGTCAGATACAAGAAAATTCTCAAGTGGAGAGGACCAAATTATTACTCTGAATTTGTCATGTTTCAAATAAAAGTAAAGAATTGTCTAAAAAGTATTTATATGTCAAATGACCTAAAACTATGAAACAGAGCTCACTGAATATGAAAAAGGTCTTACTTGGCTCGCAAGAAATTCGAGGATTTCCAGTGAGGCCCTCAGGACAAATGCATATCGTAGTCTTTGTGCTTAACTGACACTGAGCCCCTTGGCCACATTCTCTGCAAGGGTCTACACAGTGACCTTCCTGACATACCCTCTGGGGTGGACACTCATCATCCCTATTGCAACCAGTGCGGGAACACTCTACATCTGGATTGCCAGTATATCCAGGTGGACAAAAACAAACTGGGCGATGCTTTTCTGTACTACATATAGCATACTCTGGGCAAGGAGATGCCTCACAAGGATCTCTGCATATACGATCAATGCATGTTTTGTCATCTGGACAATCTGAATTAAATCCACAGGTAGGGAGTGGCAAACACCCTTGAAGGGGAAGACCAGTGAAACCCTGAGGGCACATACAGGTGGCTGCATGGTTAATAGTTAGACAACTTGCAGTAGAGGGGCAAGGGTTACTGGCAGGTCGACAAGGACTTACGCATTGCCCACTGTAGCATTCCTCAGTCAAGGCACAGTCATCAGCAGTGAAACAACCCACTGTTTACCAAAGTCAATCCCGCCAGTCAGTAAAGTCAAGAAAATAGAAGAATAATTGTTAATAAATTAATGTGTGGTCTGGAAGTAATAATGTTGACTATTTCATCAATAAATTGAAAATCTAAATAATACTAGGAATATGTTAATTATATTAAATATAACTGAATAAATTGGTTAGCTACAACTGAAGTTATCATTCTTTAGAAATGTTAACTTGCGAATGATAAAAATGATTTGTTATTTCTGTTTATAAAGTTATCAATTCCATCAAGTGCATAATACCACACATACTGTGATGTGAGACTTGTCATATGTTGTGAAAGCACTAATTAATTTGTTGAGAGACATAAACAGGTATGTATTAGATTCTGTTGATATACAGTCCACATAAACTAGCATAAAAGTTCCTCCATGGAAAATTCCTGGAGTAATTTGTTTATTACTGAGATTAACTTACCGGGTGTACATCCTTTCAAAGGGTCTCCTTCAAACCCATTACGACACCTGCACTGAGCACTGTGATCACTGTTGATGCATTCTGCGTTAGTTCCACATGGGTCATCATCACAAGGGTATTGGCAAGCGTTGTTAATGCATGCTTGTGTCGAGGGGCAACCACCATTGTCACTGCATCCCGCAGCTGAGGGAATTCAGGTTAGTGGTTTTCTCCTTGCTTAAGTACTGATGGAGTATGCTAATAAATAATTATATTTCAAAATAATATTGATACTACATATATTTTGTGTATTATATGTTATGTCATTACTTAATGAATAAGAGGTATCTTATCCCTAATACAGAGGGCTTCAGGCATGCATGGAAACAGAGGCCATTTAGGTGAAAAAAATTTTGAATCTGCTAAGGAAACACTGTCAAACCATACAATAAAGGAAATCAAGGAGGACTTGAAATCTCCTATATTATATGATCTTAGTAACAAGAATAAGTTTTCCAACTAATGGTCACAAAGAACTTATGTAAATAATATTGTATATGACAGATCAAGAAGAGGAAGTTATGTCATCTTACTGATCTCAGTATCTATGCCGCAGAAAAGATACGGATCACCCGTGAAGCCTGCTTGGCAAGTACACACTGGACGATGGCGAACTGTGTTGCACTGGGCGTTAGCTGCGCACGGATTAGCCAAATCACAGGGATCTCTACAATCTCGATTATAGCATACTTTGGAAGGGGGACAATCGAGATCAGAGCTGCAGCCAGGGGGAGTGACTGGTAACAGTCAGAAGAACAGACAAGAGGTCAGTCAAGATGTCTTAAGTTCTTTTCATTTTTTTTATGAGTCTACAAAAAACACAAATTTCCAATTTCTATTTATCATATACTCAAAATCATTTATAGTAACGTTATTGGATGCTATATTAGCGCAGAAGTCATGGAACACATTTAAAAAACAGAAAGAGAAGGTATCTGAAATAAATATGGGAAATCGTTTAACCTGAAGGCATCAGGGCCATTGAAAATATATTATGAAATTTCATTTCAGAGAGCAAGTTATTTCTTATCACACGCATTGGAAATTTGTATTATTATGCTACATATCAGCAATTATAAATAAAGGTGATTACATATAAAGTTATATTAAATTTATAAACTGCGACTTTTATTATGCTGTCAAAATTATGAGATTAGAAATAGATATTAATCAGGTCTGATTTTCAATCATTTTCTTCCATACATTACGTAAGGTGGTGCAAAATGAAGCAAAAAAGACAAATGAAGCAAAAATGCCCATTTCGAAGTTGAGTAATGTGAAAACTGATACAAACAACAAGGGCAACTTCACATATTTCTTGTGAAGAAGAGATTACAAAGAGCATTAAGGTGATGTACCTTTTTGGCACTCAACATAGGCATTCCCTGCATATCCTGCAGGACAAGAGCATACAGTTTTATGCTGCCTAGCACTGCATTCAGCATTGAGACCACAAGGGGAGTCAATCACGCAAGGATTGACGCATGATCCAAACTGACAGCGTTCGAAGTCGCGGCATTCAAAGTCTATTTTGCATCCCTCAATAGGAGGCTGTGGAGGGACCGGAGCTGAGGAAAGTACAAGGACAGTTGTAGGATATCGTAAAATTTTTTAGAAAATACAAGCACTTCATACAGTCGTGTTCTGTCCAAAAAAAAAAAATGTAAGTAACAATCTATCCTTTTGTTTAGTCTTTGCCAGTAGTATATATTCCAGTAGGTGTGTTACAATATTACAAATGGAGAATGAGAGCTTTAAAACTTGCCTCGATTACAAATTACCCTTTAGATTTAATATTTGTTCATGGAAATATTTACCACTGGCTTCAGTCAAGAATATGGTCATACCTAAATATGCCATTAGTAAAAATCATATATACATAAGAACTCTGTAAAGTATGTAGTGAAGACTCAGCTGATTGCATTATAATATACTACATAGTAAATAACAAGAGCTAAAATTAATAAAACAGAGCTATATATATCTGAAAATAATAAAAGAAAATGAAGAAACAGTGCTAGAAAAAAATACTACTTTATAATAATAACATTCACACTCAGGTATAACATGAGGGAAGCATAAAGATATACATTTAGGATGGAAGAAAATACAGTATCGCTAAAGAGTAAAAAATACAAGGGAGAAAGAAATGACCTCCATTAATATATAAATATATTATATACACAATTCAATTTTGCATTATATCTTATTGTATAAAAAATAAATCTGTGTGGTTTAGGTCCTGCTGTTATGTGAGGACCTAATTAGTACCTGGAAGGCACTCCGTCAATGGATTACCCCCATAACCTGCAATGCATGAGCACATGGGACGGTGTCGAATAGTGGAGCACATAGCCTTGTATCCACATAGAGCTACGGAGCACCCATCTGTGCACACCTTATCCAGGCACAGCTGTAATTCACTACAGTCACTGCTAGTTTGACATTGCTGTTCACTTGAGGTAGAATGGGAAGTTAGGATAACAGGGAGAATAGCAGGAATGAAAGAAATTAAAGGGACAAGAACAGATACGGAATCATTACCTGAAGGTGTTACAGTAGTAGTGATAAAAGAATCAGTTGTTCCCAAAGCTGTTTCGGGAATTTCTGTACTCTCAGTAGGGGTATTGAAAATAACTCCAGGAATCCTAGTAACAGCAGCATGAGATAAATTACTGTTTTCTGTTACATGAAGGCTTGAGGTTGAAATTCCACCAACAGTTGTAACAGCTGGTGATATATCAATATCATTACTAGTTATACTCTCCGTACCTATTGCTATTGGGGTAGCTGAAGTGGATAGTGCATTAGTTTGTTGTTCTTCACCAGCAGACGTAGCTGAGTCTTTGGAACTTTCAGTTTCTATAGCTGGAGTTATTTCAAATCCAAAATCTATGGGCTTATCATTATATATACTATACGGTGTCTGGGGTGCGTCAGTTTCTTGTTTTGAAGGTGTACTATCATAAAATATCACATGTGATGTATGTTCTTCCAGTTTGGTTTCAGATATACTAACTGGTGATGTATATGATACTGTGGTATCTGGACTAAACGATGTACGAGTTCCAGGTGTTGTAGACCCGATGCCATTAAATGATTCATCTTTTGCTGGTCCTAAAGGATCATCAGGTGTATGAGCATCAGGTGTATAAGTTTTATCAGTTTCAATTGGAAATGGTGTTGAAGTTCCCATACTAATGGTAGTCGCTTTTGTTGTATTGTCACCAGAAGAAATTTCAGTTTCATCACTTATATGCATTAGCGTCCCAGTTCCAAAAGCTAAGGACATGTCTGTCGTATAAGAGAGAGAATATTCAGACGTCTGCATTGCTTCTGTGACAAGGGAAAATGAACTTATATTGGCAAATGTGAAAAGTGAAATATTTCCAGGATGTGATGTACTAGCTTGTCCTTCAATATCTGGCAACAACGGCTGTTCAGAACTAGCTTCAAGTGGTTCATCACTTCCTGGAGGCAGTGGTTTGTCACTCAGGGTGATGAATGTACTTGTTTCTGGGTTAAGTGCACTTCCATCTAAAACAGGGGAAGTATTCTCATATACTACATTCATATCTGTTATAGTTTTGGTGTCTGAGTGCATATCCGTACTATCTAACACATCAGTTGAAGGAATAAATGTGTAAGAACTTTCTGTTGTTGCAAATATATCTGTAATAGGGTGAAGTGTACTCTTGGGTACATTCAGAGCTGGCATTTGAGGCTTATCTGTGTGAGGTATAAGTGGCATCTTATCATCTGAGTCTAAAGGTTTATCTGTTATTACATGTGAGCCAGAAGGCATAGTAGTCTCAAAACCATACACACTGGCTGTTGTAAGATCTAAATGAACTGTACCATTTTCATGAATGGAAAATGTATGCGAGTCTGAAAACTTAATTGTAGGGTCTTCAGTTTTAGCATCTTCGGATGTTACAACATTGAGAGTTTCTACAGTTGATACACTGCCTATTTCAGAGGATGGAGAAGAAACATCAGTTTCTGTATCATTAATAATCTTGGTGACATATATCAAGGGTGCTTCTGATTCTAGAGTCGGAGGCTGATGAGTAATAGTTGATGGAGACACAAATATATTAGGTCCTTTGAAAGGT
>JAXCGZ010011340.1:207500-247500 GCA_037179515.1 Halocaridina rubra
AACATTCACATTTCATTCTATTGATTTATTGATTTATATATTTTTTGGGCTATTCTTTTAACTATTTATTCTTTTATTTATTCATTTATCATATATTGATCAACGTCCCCAAATTTTTTATATAATAATATAAAAAAAATATTAAGTATGGAAGATATGAAATTCTTTCATACGTATCATCGCATTAACAGTAATGAGCAAATTAAAGTCATCAAGTCCATTTTCTTAAAATTATACCTTTTTCACATTTACGTCAATAGGGGAAATTCAACATACGACACTGAATACTTCCAGCAAAGCCATTGGAAATTCCATATATACATTCCTGGAATGCAAATTTACTGGAAACGTACGCGCATCTTCCAGACTAATTCCAGTCACGCCTTTAGACTTCACCACACAGAAACACACATTTAAGAGGATTTAAATACGTCAATTAAAAAAAAAGGGAATAAGTTCTTCCATACGCCTTCAGTGCTCACCCCACACAGAGACATAACAAACACGCCCATATTGAAGCCATTTGAATCATTTAACTATTTAAAATGGAATACTTACATATTTAGTAGCAATTGTTAGTTTGGTTGTCATGCGGCATCAAAGCGGTAACTACATGCAGGACTGAGGGGGTTATTTGCAGGCTTTCGCTTCGCTGTTGTTGATCGTTGTTAAGTTGTTATATTTACAGGCACTTGGTGTTACTTGTTTTATATGCTTTATGGAGGACTCTTTTACATACACCACTGGCTATCTACTCAATTTATGTACTTGGCTGAGTGGGAGCCATTTTCTTTTTCTGAGGTGTGATTTGACTGTAAACACTCCAATGGTTGCAAAAACTGAGTGAATGGGTACTAACCATTGCGTTCTTGCGTAGTGAAGAATTTCCAGCCAAACAACAGTTAAGGAGAGTACATTTTCTTGCACTGACACAGAGAAGAGCATTGCCAATGATATGTAAATGTTCTGTGACCCGATCAGAGTTCATCAGATCAAAAACAAATATATCTAATCTTGGATTGCTCATTCGCGATTCAAAGCAAGAAAATTATACTCTCTATGTAAAATTTCCTCACTCACCTTTTATATATCAGTTTAAGCTACAAAAAGTACTGTTATGTTATCTACCTACATCAATTATATACATACATTTGACATTAAATTTTCTGTTAAATGTATATGAAGCAAATTTATGTATTTACCAGCAGACCCAACCACATCTTATTACAAATTTGAGGACAGGAGGAGTGTCTAAAGAAGAAATTAGAGATTGGAGAATTAGATAAAAAAAAAAACATTTTTGAGTGACTGAGGAGAGATTAGGACGACCAGCACACTTGCGGATTCTCTGAAAAATTAGCTTGCAAATACTAGAATTAGTCCTAGAAGACTGAGATTAAATATACATCCAACTTTAGGCTAATTGTCTTTCATACAAAGAGTTTTTGTACTAACGTTTTGTTTCAGCACACAGACAAAGAAATACAAATATAAATTTTGGACATTACTCAAATATTATATATATATATATATATATATATATATATATATATATATATATATATATAATATATATATATATATATATATATATATATATATATATATATATATATATATATATATATATATATATATATATATATATATATATATATATGAATAAATTAAATTATATGAGAATCGAATAGAAAATAAACTCATTCCCATATTAGGAAAAGTAGTAATGGTGCCCATTTACCTCTACATTTTACATTTGCTGAAGTTGTAATATTGAAATTTGACCTTTATTCTCAGTCTTCTAATATCCTAGTACTTGCTGGCCCTACTTCATCTGAGGACTACAAAATAAAATCATATGAAAACAAGAAGATATATATAGCAAAGTCTCGATTTGGATGAACTGCCTCCAGCACTTCGGACTGCCCCTACGTCTCCTTCTGAAAGAGGTCATATTCAAGTATTCTCGTAGTCTTGGTAATTTTATTAATATCAGTTCTTAAACGCCACTGGCAAGGACCCAAAAGTCAGTTCAAGGAAGGCACTTACCTGGAATGCACTGCAAAGACTGCGGGTTACAGATTTCGTCAGTTTGACATGGAGGGTTACACGTTTCGTCGTTGCCTGTAAAAAAAAGAAAAAAATGTACGAGTGATCAGTACCGGACGCCATCAAATGACAAGGGCTTTGATTTTAAATATTCTTTTAATTTTTTCAGTTTTTCAGGGACATTACAAATTAGAAAAAAAATAGGAATAAAACTATGTAATATGTGGGTTGAAACCGAGTTTATAATTAATAATAATAATAATAATAATAATAATAATAATAATAATAATAATAATAATAATAATAATAATAATAATAAAAATAATAATAATAATAATGATAATAATAATAATAATAATAATAATAATAATAATAATAATAATAATAATAATAATTCAACTAATTCAATAAATAAGCTTTACCTATCATAATTTGGCATGTACATCCATCACAAATGTGACCGGCTGGACATTCCGAGGTTTTTGAGCAAGTACACTCTGTCAAGATAACATCATTATAATATGTATTAATTACTTCACATGGCTATATCTTTTTTATATAATAATACTGAAGAAAAGACAAAGATGTATGATAATTATCATAAATAATTAATAACAAAATTTAAATGGACATGACAAAAATTTATGTGATTTTTACCAAGTGTGTTATAATGATATTTCGTCCATGGAACTAGATATCAATTTCCTCTTTTGAACTTTTTTTTTTCTCCTTAGTCTTCTTAGGCAATAGCTAAGCCAATGAAAAATACATTACACATTACAAACACAAGTAACAAATTTAATAAAACAGATTGGACAGATATACTGTATATGACATTATTACAACCTGAAATTTGGTAAAATTTAAAGATTAATAAATAGAAACAGAAAGTCCAAGTCATTTCTTTCTCAGTCAGATGTACAAAGGGAATCATTGTGCTAACGCAGTAATTAAATTTATTATTTTGAACTATTCATACTAATAAAAAAAGTGATGTCTTTGGTAAGATCCAACAATTAGTATTTAAAATTTATTAGTTGCCTATGTACAGTACACTTATATCCCTGGTATTTTTCATAATAAGGATGTAGTGGTTATAAGGAAAGCAAGTTAATATTACGGGAATTTAGTCGATAAAATATATACATTATGAAGTGTGTGTGTGTGTGTGTAAATAGAGGAACTACATAACTGCCACTGACAACGATTCGAGCTCACGACACAACGACAATCCATCACTATACATTGGTAAATTCTGACTGCTCCATTGAAAGCTCTCCACAGGGCAGTTAATAACTCCACATGTACATAAAAAGGATGTCATTATGTTGTGTGTACAGTATTTATATCATATGTATTAACACCGCTGCACATTAATATGTCTTAACTGTTAATGCATCATAAAACTGAATAAAAAAGTATAATTATATATTAAAATCTGTGATCATATTAGCTTTTATTATGTACAAATGAAGTTAAAATCTTGTAGTTACTGTAATTCCAAAGTATCTTAAATAATTCACATTACTCAATAAGTCAGTTTTCGTTGTTTGTGTATATATATATATATATATATATATATATTATATATATATATATATATATATATATATATATATATATATATATATATATATATATATATATATATATATATATATATATAAAACTGAGGACCAGCTGTGTACTGTTTATCTAGATTTTTTGGTTTTGTGATGATGTTTGTTCTTTACCTGAAGAAGTAGTGATGGGTTTGCATTTAACTCTGGGATTGCCTGTATACCCAGGGGGACAAGAGCACCTGGGCTTATGGAAGACAGCCCGGCAGTCTGCGTCAAGCCCACAGGCTTCAGTCATGATGCAAGGGTTCATGCAGTGTCCCCCAAAGCAAGCTTCGTCCAAAGCGCAGTCAACCGCGCCTCGGCACTCGGAGTCTGTTGTCGTGGCATTGTTAGTAATGTCGTCATTTTTTTTTCTACTTTTAAGAAGCATTTTAAAAGATGGTGTGATGTAGACTAAGGTAACTGACCTCAAATGATTTTAAATCTTTTACTTTTAGGGAATTATTCCACTGAATTACTTAAAATTCTTTTCCACGGTCCTTGCGAATCACACTACCACATCACACCATCTTCATTTGTGTATTTGCAAGAGTGAAAATGTTTAAATATTAACAGAGGAAAAGACGAAGAAGTCTAATTTTATGGATTATGAAAGTGAAATATCTGAAAGTCATAGAGTAGAATAATTGCATGTTCATATTCAAAAGGCACTTTCACATATGGCATATACGTCGCGAAGGAAAGCAACTGAGTATGCTCAAAGGAAGTACTGTAGGATGTACAAGGACTCCATGTACACATATACGAGTAATACAAAGAAAATATAACTTAACCATTATGTTTAAACATATTCAGTGTACAAAAAAAGAAAAGTCATAAAAGGGCAACAATTTATGTATGCTTTGAGTAAAAAAAAAAAAAAAAAAAAAAAAAAAAAATATATATATATATATATATATATATATATATATATATATATATATATATATATATATATATATATATATATATATATATATATATATATATATATATATATATATATATATATATATATATATATATATATAAAGAAAACAGTAACGGCAGTTTAAAAGACAGATAAGTAATAAAGTGTTCACCTATAAAAACAAGTCAGCAGAGATGAAAAATGTCCCCAAAGTTTTGAGTGGAAAAATTATATCAAACTGTGATTTTTCCCTAAAACTGCCAGAAATGTGAAAGAAAACAACATGAAAATTAGTATGAAATTTAGAAAACGAAGGAAAGAATACACATTACATTTTTTTTTTAACAATTTACACAGTTTGCATTTTATAGGTCTAATGTGCAAATTTAGTTTTTTTTAAGGGTGAGTAAAGATTAAACCAGAAAAATAAATAAGTTTAAGATATTAATATTTTATACTGGATAATATAGGTTTTAGTAGTGCTTATAGCCCTGTTAAGCTGCATCATTATGTTATCTCGAGATTTCGTCTTATTCTAATTAGTTATTATTATTTGTAACTCAGGCAATGCTTTTGCGTAATATGGATATTATAAAGATACAGATTTTATAATGTAGTTTTGTTGTCCTGAGTCTAACCCCTTTTCCCATTATTTTTGGATGAGGGGAAAAATAAATTATATTTGTAAGCTTGGTAGAGGAGGGAGTATAGGCTTGGATTCGGATTCGGTTTCACGTCACGAACTCCCTTTTCTACTAAGGGCTAGGACGGTTGCTTTCTTACGAAGGACTTGTTTTGGCAGATGTAATCGTTACTCTGAGTGTATGCAGAGGGGGGGGAGTATAGGCATTTATCAAAACGTACAGTGAAGTGCCAAAATAAATGGCAGAGTGCCACCTAAAGACTAGGAGATTTTAAACCTAACCTAACAATAACAATTCTGTTGAAACATTCAGTAACATGACTTTTTAATGTGGATTTGTAGATTAAATCTTAAAAAAATAGCTATGGTATTGTGTAAATATCAACATTTGATAATCTGTAAGATACGTTACTTCTTCTTCTTCGTCTACATCTTTTCCCACTTTTATGCAGGGTCGATGTTAGTAAGATACCTTACATGCATCTTTTATTTGGAAAAACAAAGACAGAAGGGGAGGGTAATGCATGGGGTTTATGATAAGGAGGGAGGTTACTCAAGGCATATTGGGATGGGATGGGAGATTATTAATGATGTTTAAAAACAGGGAGGGATATTATCCAAGGTATCTTGGGAAAGGATGGGATTACTCAATGTATATTAAAATGGGAAGGGGGTTATTCAAGGCTTGTTGGGATAAGGAGGGATGTTAGGCAAGGCATTTTGGGATGGAGAAGAAGGATTACTTAAGGACTTTTGGGAGAGGAGGGAGTTACTCAAGTGGTCTTGGAACGGGAATAGAGTTACTCAAGGTATTTTGCATGGGAAGGGAGGTAATCAAGTCGGTTTGGAGTTAGCAGGAGTTACATAAGGACTTTTGGGTCGTTGTGGAGTTGAAGAGATTTACTCAAGACCTTTTGGGTCCTTTTGGAGTTAGAAGTAGTCACACAAGGTCCTATAAGTAATTTTAAAGTTAGGAGTTGCACATGGCCATTTGGGTCGTATTGGAGTTAGGAATTATACAAGGTCTCTTGGGTCATTTTGGAATCAAAAGGAGGTAACATAAGGCCTTTTGGAGTTAGAGTGAGTTACAGATAACCATTCGGGTCATTCTAGATATAAAAGAACTTAAACAAAGCCTTTTGGGTCGTTTTGGAGTTAGAAGGAGGTACACAAGGCTTTCTGGATAGAATTGAAGTTAGGAGTTACACGAAGTCTTTTATGTTGTTTTGTAATTGGGAGTTACGTAAAGCCTTTTGGGTCGTTTTAGAGTTAGGAGTTACACATGGTCTTTTGGGACGGGAAGTGGCTTACTATAAGCACACTGGGGTGTTAAGGGGCTTGTACAACCTATTTACTGGGACACGTCACATGCTATATTCCATTTTGTTACAGCAATGGGGGAATAGGTAAGTAAAGCATTTAGAAACGCCACGAGGACTCTACAATTATTTTTTGGGGGGAATTTTCATGCTGTGTCTTACTGAATAAGAGTACAGGTGAGGGATGTTATGTAAATATTTTTTTTGGAGTCCGACGAATTATCAAGTCCATTTATGAAAAGCTTTGTCCTCGTACCTGAGATGCAGAATGGGATATGCTCACGGGCTTCACATCTTTCAGAGGACTGACAAGGGTTTCTGGCATCACATGGAGAGACACATTCTTTGTTGACACAAGCCTCGTCAGTAGGGCAATCGGTATTGCTTCGGCAGCCAACTATAATTAGGGTGAAGGAGTATGACAATATTCATATTTTGTTTAATCATTTCTCAGTGTGCTGCTGATGAGAATTTGAGGCACAATATACAGTGGCTTACATTGCCCTCACACGAAGTTCTATTTCATATTTGACCTCGTTTCTTATAAATAAATATGGAAAATTGACCTCGTTTCTTATAAATAAATATGGAAAATATAATGAAATAGAAACATAAGACAGACAAAAATAAGGATATGCAATGAAGATAAATCATGCGGAAAATACACAAATAAAAACTCAATAAAAGAATCCATTTGGAAGAAATGTAGCTGCTGGTACAATTAACATTACACAAAACATTTGCAGATATAAAAAAAGAAATTAGCAACTACTTTGACTGGCCTATAATAGTAATATGTATGGCATATTAACACCATAGGTCCATAGTGAATATATATATATTATATATATATATTATATATATATATATATATATATATATATATATATATATATATATATATATATTATATATATATATATATATATAAATATATATATATATATATATATATATATATAGAGAGAGAGAGAGAGAGAGAGAGAGAGAGATAGAGAAAGTTGTCCATGCACCGAAACTCTCAGATTTTCATATGCTTACCAGCTATGCAAGTTGCTTGGCGATTTTCTACCTTGCAGTCTTCCTTGGCACTGCATGGATTCCGAGACACGCAAGGATTCAGACATTTTTCATTGATACAAGCTTGAATCGTGGGGCATTCGGAATCATCCCGGCATCCAATGGCTGCTCAGGTTAAGTCAGGTCAAAAGCCCAGGTCACATCCATGATTTACGTCAAAATGAGGTGGTTGAGGGAAGAGTTAGAAAACAAAGGATTTAAAAATGTTCTCTTGAAATGCATACACAGGTCAGAGCGATTAAAGGAAACTTTTTTTTTTTATTCTTTTACTTTTGCCGTAGAACAGAGTTAGGTCTTCTACTTAAAAGGAGGGAAGAAGATATCAAGAATGATCATTAGAATAACTTCCTATATAGATGTGAAGGATAATAAGCATGACGGTAAACATCCACTTAGAAATGGTGATTAAATTGACATTTTATGTGTATTAGAGAAAGCAATAATTAGCATGAATTTAGAAATTCCCAGAATGCTAGGTAATTTGCAGACCATTGTGAATACAATAATAACTGATTTTATGCAGGGACTCTTAAATACCTTATAGAATGCTAGTAGCATGACCCAGCATATACCATATAGAATGAAGCAATATTAATGAACAAAATCACCTCAGTGTTCAATAATGCTTATAATAATCTACGGAGCAAAAGTAATAGAAATTATAATAATACACGAATGAAAACTAACAGTGCTCTGTAACCTGCTTCTGCCAAAGTTGTCTAATACTTAAAAAAAGAAAAAAAAGAATTTACAGTTAAATTTTGAAGCTTCCAAATTATAATATATTTTGCAAGTATTTTGTATTACTGTAGCATATACAATATTAATAATAATAATAATAATAATAATAATAATAATAATAATAATAATAATAATAATAATAATAATATTATTATTATTATTATTTTTATTATTAATATTATTATTATCTCCAAATTGCATTATCAATATCTATATGAAATAAAAGAGCAAAATGATGAATGATTAATTAACAATTACTATAATTATACATAAAATAACTTACTGAAATGAATAACAATGAATGAAGAAGTGAATTAATGAACATGATTGTTAATAATTATTAATACAATAATACACTATTCAGTCCCAAATTCATTCCAAGTCACTCGTTAAAAAAAAACCAAAAAAAAACGAAATAATTGTTTTAGTGAAAAAAAAAATCGTGCTATTGGTAACTATAAATTCATATCGGTTTTGGGATGCAAAGGCAAATGACGTGTTAGGTAATGCTATATCTTGTATCAAAAAGTAATTGTTAATATCAATGTTCATTTCCGAGATGCAATCTGCAAATAGTGGTTGAGAGGTAATTGTGTGTAGAAAAATAATATATATATATATATATATATATATATATATATATATATATATATATATATATATATATATATATATATATATATATATATATATATATATATATATATATATATATATATATATATATATATATATATATATATATATATATATATATATATAAATAAATATATATATATATATATATATATATATATATATATATATATATATATATATATATATATATATATATATATATAATAACCTGTAAAAAAAATCAATTATAAACAAATAAATACAAAAACAATATGCAAACACTGTCCAGGGGATAATACATGCTTGGACAAGAGAGTTGCATGCAGTCCATATGAGTACAAGGCTTAATACAAAATGCATTTTTTCCTCAAACAAATGCACAAAATACAACACATCAAAAGCATAAGCCGCATTAGCTCCAACGCAAGGGTTAGTTCACAAGTAATAATAATAATAATAATAATAATAATAATAATAATAATAATAATAATAATAATAATAATAATAAAACATACTAAGCATTGTTGCAGATGTTCCTGTGTTAATAAAGCATGTAAAAGCGCAGAAAATTAATCAAACCGTAACGCAAAAAAATAAAAATAAAAATAAATAAAGAAATGATATAAAATAATATAAAATAGGCCTTCAACACACACACACACTCCCAAAAATTGTTAGTGGTAAGGCAAAACAGCAGCGATCAATACAGGAATACAACAGAGCTGTTTACAACAGACCATACAAAAAAGATATTAGTAGTATTGCTTTTCATAACATATCCAGCCATTATGACAGGTTGTAGAAGGCATAACCTTATCTAAGTAAAATGGATAGGAAAGAGAAGTGAATATTCCTATAAGGAAATTTCTATGAAGAAAAAACTTTCAAAGCTGGCCACATGTAAAGCCAAAAGGTGACATGAAGCCAGATTGATTTTTTCATCATATTATAAGGCTTGCATCTGGAAAAATTTCTCAACAATGAATTCTGAGAAATTATACTACTTCTCTGTCTAATGCACAAGATCTTAAAGGTGAAATAATTCAATATCAAATTCCACCTTCACTATCAGGTCTAAAATACACATTCCAATTAAAATCAAGGATTTAATATGCACAAACTTGAAAAATTTCCCAGAGCAAGTACAATAAAAAAAATCATCCCAGAGTATATAATGAGCTCTGAGAGACAGACAAGGAAGGCAGAGACAGTATAAAATGAAGCCTGTCGTATTAAACCACTTGTACCGTCAGTAAGAAAAAGGCACTTTAATTATCCACTCTTTTTCCCTAGATGGTTTGTTAACCGGAAAAAAAAAATAGCAGGAAATACAACTTTCCTATGGCATATATAAAATTCAAGGCATTTTTCAGATTATCAAGGTGCCAATTTCAAGTTTAAAAATAAGTATGTGGGAAATTTAAATTGTTATAAAACCGACTCACTAGGATTCCAAAATACCAGATCACTGGGAAGGGAGGATGGTATTAATTGGTATCCTAATCCCATTATAATAGGAAAAAAAAATGAATAAATATATAAAATACGAAAACTACAAATAGATCAGCAACTTGAATGGTTAAAATGAGACTGCAAACTTTTGTAGCCTCATATTAAAATGGTCAAACTGAACCTATAATTATATACTATTCTAAACCTGAAAAAAAACATGAGAGTTGCTGTTTCTATATGTATGATAAAGTGAAGTGATATCCCAATTCCCAAAAAATCCTTGACCACAGGGTATAAATCTCATAAGATCCAACATAAAAGGATGGGAGGGTAGGAACAGAAGGGAGAGTGGATAGAGGCAACCTAAATTCTTAATCAGGGAGTATAGAAATAGCGAGTTTCAAAATGATCCTCTCTATAGGAGATGAATTCATAGGGTTAACAACTCGCTAGCTGATTAAGAATTTAGTTGTAGATAGAAACCGACTTCTAAGTTGGAAAAAGCTATGACCTTTACTTGGAAAATGGGGTAAATGTGGGGATCAAATATTACCTTGGGGACATCGGGATCCAAGAGCTATGCCAGTGGGACACTGACAAGTTAACATATTATTTTTAACTACACAAATAAACCCACTACCACATGGACTGGAGATCTTACAGGGGTCAGTACAACGGTTCTTGATGCAGGAAAGGTTTCGAGGACATTCCACACTGCTTGTACAAGTTCTAGGTCCAGGCAAGAGTGTTTTTGGTATGGAAGGAGCAGTAGTTGATGGAGTTAATGTCAAAGTCACCACTGATGACGTCGGCGTAGTAAATGGAAATATTGTTGGCTTTGGTGAAGTCTCAGGGCGGTTTGCTCCAGGTCTATGTGTTTCTGTTACATCTAAGGGCGTTTGTGGTATATGTGAGACTAAATGGGGCTTAACTGTAGACCTACTAGGACCTATTGGCCTTGTTGTAGGGAAATGAGGCCTCAATGTTGATATTTCTGATATCTTTGAAAATGGAGTAGGTCGAGTTGTAGTTCTTCCAGGAATATTAGACTGAGAAGTCGTGACAGCAGGTGTGAAAACCGTCGAGACTGTTGGTATGTTAGGTATAATCGTTGTGATTTTTGGAATCTTGGGTACTGATGGTGGTACCCGAGGAGGCAAAGTAACAATATCTTGCTCTTTAGGTCTCACAGTAGGAATATTAGGCACTAATGTCGTAATTCCAGGTCTCTTAGGTTTAGAGAACGGCGGTTGTTGAGTGGTAACTGCAGTAAATGGTGGTGATGATCTTGGTGTTTCGAGGTCTGTTAATAAGGGTCGATCTGTTACAATGACTGATGTGGTCTTTCCAGGTGGGCGAATTGAAGATACCATAACTGGTTGCTTTGGTATACTAGGTAAAGAGGTAAGTTTCAAATTGGGTGTTGTTACTATTGGATGTTCAGTGGTTGGAAATGTTGGTTTTGTTATGACAGATAATTCTGGTTTGAAAGGTGTAAAAGATTCGACGAGAACTGGCCTTTCTGTGATAGCTGCCTGCGGCTTTTTTGGAGTAATTGAGGTCAGTGGTGGATGAAATGGAGATGTCATAGGCTTCGGAGATGTAGCGGGTATTTCTGTTACAGGTTTCCCGGGCCGAATACCCGGTGGTCTAGGTTTAGGGGATATTTCTGGAGTTATATGAGAAGATGGAGTTTCAGTTGGTTGATTGAAAAATGGGGTTGAAAATTTAGTAAAGGGATCCTGAGGACGGAGAGTCACCGGAGGTTTTTCTGAAGTAGGAGGGTTAATGAGGGTCTTACCAATATCTGGAAGTGTGGTAGTGGGTTTAAAAAATACTGGAGTATCTATGCACTCAACAGAAATTTCTTTGTTATTGTTTCTAATTACATTACAAGCATGTGTCCCACAGGCAAGGCGGCAGGGATTTGTACACTGTCCTTGGAGACATAAGTATGTGGGTGTACCGCAGTCTGCATCACTGCGGCAATTCGTCTTCAGACTTGTGGCTGTAGTGGTGGAATGGATGGAAGGGGGAGTGTTAATTTCAGTGTCTTCTGGGCCATTCAAAAATATGAAAATGGAATATTTATATAGAGTAAACATGAAGAATAAATTTGTTTCATGTTTTGATTTAGTACAGTATAAATGAAGAAGCTGTGTCGTTTGTCTGTCACAGTCCATATATTTAGTGGATAGTTTATATCTAATACTGATGGTTTTCTTGTTTTTTGAAATTGTAACCTGACTATAGTATATAATCTTGTGAGAGGCTGAGTTAAAGATATTAATATTTTAGTGTACAGATCAAATGTTAAAAGAGTGAAGAGTTTCACTCTAACAATTCCTTCTTATAAATTAGAAAACTTGCAAAATAAAAATATTATTCTTTCATTAGTCGAACCGGTCAGACGTTAGGCCATGTGGCTGACAAGTCAAGTACGAGTAACTATAGGTAGGACAGAAAAATCAAAATATTGATGAGAGGGATATCTATCCTGTATATAGATATCTATTCTGTATATAGATATCAGATTACATCATGCAAAACTTATTGCAAAATGCAGTTAGTGAACTGACTAGTAAGAAAACGAAAGAAAAAAAAATACTAAATATTAGAAAAAATGGACACAAGTCAATGTAAGCATGACTGAAGAAGTCAGCGTCATCGGAATATTGTTTATGAATATAAAATGAATATTCACAATGGATATTCTTATAAGGAATATAAAATACATGAATGTGACAATAAGAAATTTAGGAAAAATGCTTCTATATAAAAGAGACATAGGCCGCTTTCACACCAGAGTGGCACGTCGCTCGTGGCATGCCAAGTGGCACACCAGTTGAAAATGAGCATCTAGAAATATATGAAACCTTTCACACAGAAATGGCGTGACACGTCCCATGTGCCACGTGCGACTTGCGTCGTAAGTAGCACGTGGTACATGGGACGTATCACGCCAACTTTGTTTGAAAGGTTTCATATATTTCTGGATGTTCGTTATCAAGTGGCGTGCCACGTGCGACTTTGGTGTGAAAGCGGCCATGGGGAAATGAGGTTATAATGCTAGGGAGTTAGTTAACAATCTGCTTTTTATTACACAAAATCCTCATCATCAGAAACATGATATCAAGCCATAACATCAACCAAGTGCAGATTCCTAACTGGCTGATGAAAGAACCTGACAGTTGATGCAAGAGCAACATCTAAACGGACTAAGGCATAATGCTAAAGGTCACTAATGAAAGGCAGAGGCAAGGAACAATAATAGCACAGAGCCAGTCTATATACCTACCAACAGCTGGAGCCTGAGACCCCTCTCCAATTATGTGGACCCAGTGATCTCCAGGCAATGGCTGAATAATCAGGTAGGCCTATAGCAATGCCATTACACTGCATTCACAGTCAATATTTACTTTTATATAAGATTAAAAGGCCTGGTAATATGAGATCATAATCCACTTTTTTTGCCACATTATGTATCATCATTCATCCCATTCGAATGGGGGTGGACAAAGACAGGTTGGAGCTGGAATTAAGGCTAGATGCAATTTCTAACGCTAAGTGGTATGTTCGAACATGGGTTTTTAACTTTTTGAGTCACTGTTCTACCTCTGCGCTAATAATATGCTTAATAGGAGCTTAGTGCCCTTAAAAAGCATATACAATCACTAAAATGGCTGCAAAAGTACTGTAAGTCATATTAGAAATAAAGTTTGAGTTAATCACAGAGAGCATTCTAGTTACTCACAAGTGCTGTTAAGCACTGGGCATCTCATTTAGGTGAGGCAGCTAACCAAGAAACAGAAGCAAACGTACTTCATAAAACAGTATTTGTAATGTAAAGCTTACGAAAATACTATGCTAACTACTCATTTAAGCCAGTTAGGATCTCTCACTTGTGATATCATGGATGTATTATGTGACTGTAAGGCTTTTTATATTCTCTCTCATCAATACTTGATATTTATACTACCTTGCTACTACGTGCCACTATTGTTTCCATCACCGCTCAATCAGGTTAATATAAATAACAATGAGCATGATGGCCACTTAACACTGTGATGCTGGGTTTACCTTTGACGCAGCCCAACTCTGGATCAACGGTAAAGCCATTCGGGCAGAATTTACATAGAGGTTTGTGGTCTTCTACATAACAAGGTGTATCCCCTGGGCAGCCGTGAGAGGCACAAGGATTAACACATTGATAAGACACACACGCCTCAGTGGGTGCACATCCCTCATCCCTCAGGCAGATGGTGATAGAAGGGGTGCAATCATTGACACAGATGCACACTGGACGATGGTTGAGAACCTGACATTCCTTAGTTGGTGGGCAAAGACTTCCTCCTGTACATGGATTTTTACACCGGTTGCTGATACATGCCAGGTTGCTTGAACACTCTTCATCATCACGGCATTCAATGGGCCCTGTTGCACAGACAAACTCACCCACTGAATTGACTACAAACCCATATTTGCATATACAAGTGGGTTTATGCTTCCTGACTTCACATCTCTTATTTACATCACAAAGAGCACTGCTACCATGGCTACATGGATCAAAGCACTGCTTTGTGTAAGGATCACATGCCATCTCATGTGAACAGTCTTCATCTCCAGAGCAGAGAGTTATTGGAGTGGTACAAGCTGGATCAGGGCGACAAGCAATCTGGGGACGCCCAACATAACACTGAGGACATGAGCACAATGCTTCATGGGCCACTGTTTGGCAGAGGGCACGTTCACCACATACACCCCTCCTATTGCAGGGGTCCACACACTGTCCACTTATACATGCCTGTGTTGGCGGGCAGTCTGTGTCTAGGGTGCACTGAGTATCTAAGTGTGAGAGAGTGAGAGAGGCCCATTGAGCATGCACACATAAAGAGCTAAAGACAAATGCAAGTGAGTAACTGTTACACTGTGGGAGGCTTTACCATAACTAGCATTTTGCTGTTAAATTCAATTTCTAGTAAATACATATCAGGCACTGCTTTCGGATAATTAGATTAGTACTCAAATTGATATAAACCTTAGACGTCCCATAACTATGATCGAGTTGCTACTGATGATAATATATATATATATATATATATATATATATATATATATATATATATATATATATATATATATATATATATATATATATATATATATATATATATATATATATATGATTAAAATACCATGACCAAGAATATAATTCAGTGTTTTTAAGATTGACCTGCTAGAAATCAGAGAAAACAGCAAAAGTTATCTAGTGTTGTTTCAGTACATCAGCTGAAAATATTGTTAACAAAATTATGTGATCTTACAGCAAATAAAATTCTGTGTCAAAAACATAATGACAGTGTTTACATGTAAAATTCTCTTTGGTAAACCATCTACAGTACCTGATTAAAGTAACAGATTAATATTCATATGCACAATCAATGTATTAACTCTTAATTTTGACAACCCATTTCAGTAAACGGCAAACAATGCACTTAGCTTTTTATTACAATGATACTCCACACACATGCTTATCAGCTGTTAGAAGGCACAAACTGGATGGATATGTATATATAAATATGTGTATGTTCTGCATGATGAAGATGAAAGTAATGAAAGCGATGATGACAGCTCGATAAGTAAAGGAAATATTATACCAAGACATAAAATAAAATGAGAAGGTATGGATAAATACACAATAAATGTAAGACATAAGGGACAAATGAGCGATCAAGGACGAGGATACTGATGTTTTTTTCTTGTGATTAATGATGTGTGAGCCCGCCATACAGGTTTCTTCAAAAATAAAAGACCTCATGTTGAGGTTCTGACTCGCTGAGGCTCGAAGAGTGTGAAATCAGGGAGCATATAATGGTAAAGAAATGAAATACATGAAAAGAATGTTGAATATGTGAAGAAAATAAAATCTGTGGAGAAAAGCTTCATATATAAGGAATGGTAAAATGAACTTCAGCTGAAAGGAAGACATTGTTCAAAGGCCTGTACTTACAAATAACAGTGAAACAGCATCCTTTTGCTTATTAAACATGGAATTAAAGATAAAAAATATATCACCATTAATGGTGGACAAAATATAACAATCTAGAAGGGGCATTTATTCTGACATATTCAAAATATTAAAATGATCAATTGACACCAATAGCAGAGGACTCTGTTGTAAAACATAACAATCTTTTTTTCCAGGAAGAATATGGGTTTGCAAAAATGGAGATAGAACATAATAGCTTAATGCTGTAAGGAATTACAAAAAATTGATGATATTCCAAAAGACAGAAATATTATCTAAATAATGAGATCACTACACAACACACATCTACTTTCATATGCATTACTAATTCCAGGAAACCCAAAGGACCTTGGATAATACCCCAAAAGAAGCAATAAGATTTTTGATACTGTATATCATCATTGCCTCCAATGCCGTGAGACACAAAGGGACTCTATATATATATATATATATATATATATATATATATATATATATATATATATATATATATATATATATATATATATATATATATATATACTTCACTGCCTTGAAGATAAAATTTGAATTAAATACAGGAATGCTTTAATAGCATATGGTCTTCATATCTATTCCAATATGGTGAAAGTAAACAAGAAAACAGCCCCTTCTAACATAATATACTGTACTGAAAAATTATCCTATTTAATCAAGAAGATGGGTATTTTAGTTTGAGCCCAAAATCATTTACAAGTATCTACAACACATTCAGTTAAGAATGATGAAAATATATTTATTATGATAACTATACTGATTATAAGTCTGAGTGTGATTACCTAATTGTGATTACCTAATTGTGTTTACGGGAAAGAGCCCAAAGCTCGTATCTTCCCGTCTCCTGATCGGTTCCATTTTTAGACTTAGTGATACTTATCGTACCTGTCCTTAAAACTATGGATTGAGATAGCATTAACTACCTCCTCGCTTAGCGAATTCCAATTATCAACTACTCTTACACTGAAAAAGTATTTCCTTACATCCTGCAAACAAGTGTGTGTGTGTGTGTGTGTGTGTGTGTGTGTGTGTGTGTGTGTGTGTGTGTGTGTGTGTGTGTGTGTGTGTGTGTGTGTATGTATTTAGGTGACTTTATTGCACAGACTCTACATGGAGCTTCTGTTTTGAAATAAAGAGGAACAAACAGACCTGAGAAAAGAAAACTTCTAAAACTACAAAACCATGGCTGTTTTCTACTACAAGGCATAAACTAAATAACAAGCCCAGTCAAATTCTACCATACCACAACTACCGTCATCTCAGAAAATAAAAATAAAAAATGTTACATGAGGTTGATTTGTGCTTTGGCTCTCAATACTGCCATAGCAGATATATTAGAAAATAACAATTCGATTCAATATTCATTGTTTTTAAACAAAATAGGGTCCCAACTTATAGCATGCTTGTGACTCATACGTTCATAAAGAATATCACATAAAATTCTAGGATTCCCTCCTGGATTCACTTTTCAATCATGCTGGGTAACATCTGGACCTCTAGGAAAAAAGTAAATGATTTGTTAAATTCAACTGTTACCATATTTTCTAACTACGAACAACATTGCAGTGACTTACCAGGGACACATTCTCTATATGGATCACCATTCCATCCATCCCTGCAACGACATTCATAATCGCTATCTTTGTCTTGTTCGCAAGCCGCACCCAATCCGCATCCAGTCTTCCGACAGTCTCCAGTGCCTGTTTAGATATTATGTAAAAATTTTAAAACCTGTATATTTTCAAAATCAGTATAACAGCAAGATACTCAATGGAAATATGTGTAAGAGAGATGATTATTTTTTTTGGAACAAAGTCTGTTATCCACACATGATATAAATTTTTCAGCAAAAGCATATATTACACAACGGCTACTTACATTTAATGAGCGGATCTCCAGTGGGTAGTTCAGGAGGGCAATAACATTCAGCTTCAGTGTTCGAAATATCACGACAGTTAGCATTTTGACCACACGTGAATCTCTGACATGGGTCATCTTTGGGTTGTTCGCAAAGACAGCTACTTGAGTAAGGATCCCCTTGGCAACCTGGATTACATGTACACATGAAACTTCCAACTGTATTAGTGCATTGTGCATTATATGCACAAGGATTATTCAAGCATTCATTGATTTCTTTCTTGCATTCCACTTGTGGATTTCCAAAGAAACTGGAAGGGCAGGAGCATTGCACATTTCGGTTGACTACACGACACTGTGCATTGATACCACATGTCCCCTCCAAACAAGGATTTTTACAGGCTTGATTTTGACACACTTGTTCTTTGTCACAATCGGCATCACTAAGACATTCATATGACTGACATCCAATTACAGGATCACCCTGAAAGCCTGGGAGGCAGAAGCAAAGTGGGCGGTGATCAGCTGCTCGACAACGAGTATTGTCTCCACAAGCATTGCCATCACATGGGTCTATACAGTTACCATTAATACAGCCTTGTGTAAGTGGGCAATCAGAGTTGGTACGGCAACCTACTGCACAAACTCCATCACGGCATAAGAATCCTTTGGAGCATTCTTGATCTCCAACACACTTGGCTCTACAATAACCATTACTGCAGCTTTCACCACAAGTACACTGAGATGTTGAAGAGCAGGCTTTGGTACAGAAACCTCCCTCGCATGATCCTTGAAATCCACAGTCAGAATTAGAAGAGCATTTACGAGCTGGTGCAGTACAGGATATGAGAGGATTGCCAATGGTATTCACTGGACAACTACATTGAGCTTGACGACTCACAACTTGACACTGAGCACAAGTTCCACACGTTGTTGCTCCTTTACAAGGGTCAACGCACTGGAAATTTATGCAAGACTGTTCTGAAGGACAAGAGGAATCAGTACGACATCCAACAACACAAAGTCGTTTCATACATATATATCCAAGTCCACATTGTGTATCAGAACTGCAAATTTCCTTGCATACCCCACTCATACAGCGTTCATTGTCAAAACATTCTTGGTCGTTGGTACAAAGTGGGCGACATATTCCAGACAAACAGGTCATACTTTCTGGACATGTCTCACTACTCCTACATGGTGTGGGCGGAAGACGACAGTTGACATATGGATCACCCACCAAGTTCTCTGGGCATGAACACTGAACACGGTGGCTACTAATCAAACATTGAGCATTGCCACCACATGCTGTTGGTGACTGGCAAGGATTGGTGCATATATTGTTGACACAAGCTTGGTTGGCTGGACATTCCGTATCAGACCTACACCCAACAATGCAGATCATGTTATCACAAATTTCTCCCGATCTACAATCATCATCTTGACGACATTTGGGAATGCACATAGATTCTACGCACTTTTCATTATCAAGGCAATTTGCAGTTGAAGAACATATAGCCATGCATGAACCTGCATTACAAATGAAGCCTGTAGAGCAGTCAGAATTGATGTTACATGTAATGGGTCTTCTTGAACAAGCAACATTTGGAGTTGGGTTAGGAATGAAGCCAGCAGGGCAAGAACATTGTGCACGATGATTAATTACGTTGCAAATGGCGTATGGTCCACAAACAGCTGAGGAACCACATGGATCAGTGCATCTGTTGTTAAGGCAAGCCTGGGTAGCAGTACAGTCTTCAATAGCACGACATCCAATAGCACAGATGTTGTTCAAACAAATATAACCTAAGAAGCAATCGTTATCCAAGCGGCAAGTCACTGAAAAGGAAAAAAAATAAATGAAATAATACTATTTTTGAACTAATTGAGAGTACTGAACACAGTTATGCTTCTAAGTGGTGCATTTACTTATAAGAAAGCATTACTTACACATGCAAGTGCCATTAATACATTTCTCATTTGGAGCACATTCTGAGTCAGATGTACATCTAAGTGCGCAGATACCACTTTTGCATAGGAGGTCTGCATTACATTCGTTGTTGTTCTGACAAGCAATAAAATTCCTGTAGCATTCTGTATCTGGACTGCCAGTGAATCCTGGTGGACATGAGCACACTTTCTGATGATTAACCGTATTGCATGTTGCACCGACGCCACAAGGAGATTCTTTGTCACACAGATTAGTGCACTGACCTCTGTCACATGCTTCGGTTAAACCACATTCTTGATCACTCTGACAAGGTGCTGTTAAAAAATACGATTATGCAGAGTAATTACTTTTCCTGTAAAATCCAAGTTACATGTAATATTTTGGATAGGCATCATGTATATGTACTATATATATGTTGGCAAAAAACTTTATATCAACTCTTGGATGCACATAAAGGGTTATCTCAATTTAACTATATTAGGGGAATTGTTTTTTGGACTAAGTATGTAGTGGTGAGAAGTTAAAAATATTTCATATAAATAAAACTTACGTCGGCACAATCTGCGATCACAGATAGTATTTAGAGGACAATCTGCATTCGATTGACAGCTCAAATCTATCGGGCGACAGCCAGTTACCAAATCTTCTGGGTTACCATCATATCCTTCAATGCAGGTACATAATTTTTGATGGTTTGCTGCACTACATTCAGCATTAGGACCACATACTGAAGTCCCTTCACATATATCTTTACATTTTGGCAGACCATTTTCTTCGCCACAATAAGCAGTAGTTGGGCAATCAGTATTGACTAAACATGCTGGTGGCTGATTGCAACCTTCACCATATGCATCACCAACAGTCCCAGGTGGACAAAGACACTTGTATGCTCCTCTAAAGTTATTACATTTAGCATTTGGTCCACACGGGTCATCAGCACAGACATTAATAAGCTGGCATCCCGTTAGAGGATCTCCTTGGAAACCATCACGACAGAAGCACACAGCCTTATGGCCTTCAGATACGCAGAGAGTATTTTCCCCACACTGATTATTGATGCGGCATGCAACTTAAAGAAAAAAATTCAGTTAACGTTACAAACCCTCTAAAAAAACATCGTCATGTTGCAAACTTTATCAAACATTTACATCATTCTGTATCTATTTACAAAAATATAAAATGAAGTTAAAAATATGAAAATCATACCTTTGCATTCATAATTATCACAACGTTCATCTGAAGAACACTGGTCATCAGTTTCACACTGAATTCTTTTACAACCATTTCTTTCATCGGTAGGATCTCCAAAATAGCCCTTCAAAAATAAAAATGAATCAATCTTTAAATACTTTTAAGAGCAGTTTAGGAATTACATAATTAATTAATGAAGAATAGTCTACAAGTTCTTGCAGTTCAACTCCAGTTTCAAACACTGTACTATGCTCAGATTGATTCTACTGACAAATATAAAAAATATCTCTGAACTCAAGTTTTTTGGTATAGAATCATATTAATTCAAACTTACTCTACTTACATATAACTACAATACATTTAATTTTTTTTTTGATAAAGAACTAAATGAATTTACCCTGATTCTACTTACAGATAAGTGCAATATCATCTCTTAAGTTTTTTTTGTATAGAAACAACTATATTCAGACTAATTTTACTTACCGATACCTACAATATATTTAAATTCAAGTTTTTTGGTATGATATAAAATAAATTCCTATCATTATGAATAAATTACTTTTTCTAAGACACCAAACTGACTAGAGGAAAATAAAATCCCCCAACCACTTTTTGGGAAGTTACAAATGTTTTCATGATTACTAGACTAGAATAAGACCAGAAACTTTAAAAAAACGAGCTTTTTGATGGCATTGTCAAAAGATTAAATATAAAAGGTCTCTAATTAAAGATGCAAAGGACAGTGACACCATAGAGCCATAGAGCTCGACTACATACCTACCACATAGCTGACGCCCATGCCCCCTCTCCTGGCTGAATAATCAAATAGACCAATAGGAAATCACTAATCCCATATTACTTGCCCAGTTTGAGAGCTATTAATGTGAGACCATGAAGGTTAATCCTACCCCTAGCCAGGATCAAACCTCCAGTAAGAATATTACCAGCCTCAAGCTTTACCACTGCACAAATGTTCCCATGATTGCTGAACTAAAACATTGAGAAGCAGAGGTCAACAAAAGGCTTATGGTATCCTGCTAGCAGACTATGACAAATGGGCTCCTATTATTACTGGATAAATAGAAGAAAAATAGATTTCAACAAGGGATTTATTGCGTTTTACCAAGAACCACTATCAAACATTCCATGCTTAATAGATAAATATTAGAAAAATAATATTCAATGAGAGTATGCTGGTGATTCAACTGTGGTCCCATAACTTGTTGTTTGACGTTTTGTGTGTCACTCTTAATCCCCATACACATGGGAGTGAACACACACAGGTTGAAGTTGGGGAATTAAGACTGGATGCCGTTGTTATTGCCCTGCTGTGATATCGAGCACGGGGTTATCATTGTCCAAGTCATTCACTCTAACCACTGACTTACAGCTATCCCCCAAAACAGTTCACATAATTACATGACTAAAACAAGCATAACATTATAAGAGCTTATATGAAGTTTTACCTGGGGATCGGCAAATAGGGCCCAAAGACAATTAAATAAAGAGATTTATTGGGCTTCCACCTGAGGACACTGGAAAATAACTCCTATGAGTCTAGACTAAAGTAAGTAAACTTCCTCAAGAGTTGCATCTTACCTGAGGACACTGGCAAATAGGTTCGTGATTAAGAGGTACACATTCAGCATTTCGACCGCAGAGGATCAAACCATCACAAGCTGATTTACATTCTGCCTGTCCCACAAGGTTTGTTCTACAGTGTTCTGTTGTGTCACAATCCGAGTTTTGACGACATTTAACTTCAGGTACACAAATCTTGTTTTGACACACCTAGCAAGACAGAAAATCAATATCTTAGTTATACTAATTGTTTCAGGTATACAGATTTTGTTTTGACACAATTGGAGAGACAGAAAGAGAATCTTAGTTGTATGAAAGACAACACCGGATTTGAACAACATCGATGGGATATATCATCCTAAAAAAAATCAATGAGTATGAGGTTGTTGTCGTTGAATTATTATGACCAGTTTATATATATATATATATATATATATATATATATATATATATATATATATATATATATATATATATATATATATATATATATATATATATAATATATATATATATATATATATATATATATATATATATATATATATATATATATATATATATATATATATATATATATATATATATATATATATTTGAAAAAAAAAACACGATTACAGTGATCAACTTTCACTGTCAATGACTCATTGAATCAGTAAAAAGTTTATATCACTGCTACAACACCTTTCCATATCATCTATTTTTTTTTATCTGTAATTATTTCAAGAACAATTGCTAAATATGCGTTTTTATTAAATGACATGTATTAACTTCTTACAATTAGTTATATTATAGATCACAATTAATCACTATTCGAACAGGGTAGACAATTCAGAGACGGGGAACTAAAGCTAGATGCCCTTCTTAAAGGTCATATTGTGGGATCGTACACTGGTTTGTTGCTTACCGAGTCGAGTGCTCTAAGCACTGAGGTAACACGACCTCTATGTCTTAACATGTAATTAACTTTTTATAAACCATATAAGATAAGCGAGCTTACTAAGTCTCAATTGATTTGAATATGAAAAAATTAATGTAGAGTCAATTTTATAAAAGGGTCAAATGATGATACATATGAAGACAGTAATATTATTACAATTAATTAATAAGTAACTCAATGTCTGCGAAACTATAAATATAAGACATTTATTTAATTTTCTGTCATTCCAGTCACTATAATCTTTCTCTGCAGTACAGCTGAGTTGCTACAATTAAAAAAAAGTAGCAAGAAACACTTATTTGGCTATGCTTTACAAAAATAATATCACATTTACCTGTAGATTAGGGCAATCTGAACTGGACCTGCAAGTCGGTACGCATGATCCTTCAATACAGACTTGTCCAGTAAGGCAATTACGGTTGCTTCCACAAGCAGCTGGAAAACAGGAGCAATATATAATTTTATATCTCTTACTCAAATGTATGTAGGTGCCACATTTACAGCAATATGCATTCATAATCAGTCTATCAAAAATTATCACAATACACCATAATATTTCTTCTGTGACATCTCATACGTACGGACACATATGCCCCCATTGCATTGCTCTCCAGTGGGGCATTCAGTCTCCACTGAACAGGTAGTAATAGGGGTACATCCAAGGTTGGGGTCTCCTGTGAAATCTTGTTGGCAGGAACATTGGTGAAGATGTGCTATTGGATTACATTCTGCATTTTTGCCGCATATGCCCGGTATGGAGCAAGGATTAACACATTTGTTGCTAACACAAGACTTGTCAGCAGCACAATCTGCATGACCAATGCATTCAAGAGGGGTGCAGTTGGTAACAGGGTCTCCTGTGGTTCTAGATGGGCAAGTACAGACAGCCTTGTGACCTGATGGATAACACTGTGCATTGGTGCCACATACATTTGGAGTTTCACAAGGATTACGGCATTTTGACTGGATACAGGTGGCAGTGTCAGGACACTGACTATCACTGGTGCAGTCATCTGGATTACGACAACCAGCAACAACAGGGTCACCAATCTGACCAGTAGGACAGACACATGAGTAGCTTCCCAGACTGTTACGACAAAGTGCTGAGCGATGGCAAGGATATTCACGACATTCATCAATGTCTATACAACCACCAGCAGCATCTCGTTCAAATCCTCGTTGACAGTAACATACAGCATTATGCTCTACTGTTTGACAACGGCCAAAACCACAATTCACATTGTCACATGGATCTGAAAATAATCATTAAGTAGATTTTTTAACATGTGTATCAATAAAATACTATAGGGTAAACTTTCTGAAGAAAAGTTTATTTTCTAATTCATATTGAAAGCACAATAATATTCACCATAATAATACTGCAAATATAAAAACTATATCACAAAGACATCAGCAGAAAGAGATGTAAAGCATACTTACTGATGCATTTATTGCTCAGATTGTCACAATTCTTATTTGTTGGGCAGTCTTCATTAACAATACATTCTCCTCGAACACAGCCTACAGACAAATCATTGGGATCACCAAAATGACCAGGTTCACACTCACATAGTGGTTTGCGGTTACCCACTTTACAGCGGGCATTATTACCACATACTGCAGATGCGCATGGATCTACACAAGTAAGAATACCTTCACCATTCCTCTCACATGCCTGGTCACCTTCACAGGAGGCATCAAAATCACATTCGTTGGGCTTACGACAGCCTGTAGCACCATAAGGATCTCCAATGGTTTCAACAGGGCAGCTACATTTGTATGATCCAGGAACATTGATACAAGATGCTGTTGAATGACAAGGGTTTTGCTGACATTCATTATCATCAACGCAGCCATTAGGACCTGGGAAATATCCTTTGGCACACATGCATTTTTTGGAAATGCAAACTTTATTCACCTGACAGTCCCCATTGCTACGGCAACCAGACACACAAATCCCTTCTATGCATACTGCACCTTGGAGACAATTGCCATCACCAAAGCAAACTTTCTCGCATATATTTCCTGAGCAAATTTCTCCCTGAGCACACTGACTATTCTGTGTACAAATAGGCTTGCATTTTCCTAAGTCACAAGTGGTGCTAGGACCACATTCTTCAACAGTATTACAAGAAATAGGGACTCGAATACAACCTTGTTGAGGAGTAGATACTGGATTAAAATCTTCAAGACAAGTGCACTGAGCCAAGTTATTCTGAACATGGCATTCAGCATTAGGACCACACACGTTAGGTCTCTGGCATGGATCTTCGCACTTGTTGTTGACACACGCATTTTCAATGGGACAGTCATCATTACCTCGGCAGCCAATAAGGCAAACTCCACTGATACATGCCTGATTTCTTGGACACTGCGATGATGACACACAAGGAATCATGCACATGCTATTATTACATCTTTCCCCTTGAGCACACTCTGAACTGTTTCTGCAGACAGATTTACACTGACCATCTAAGCAAACACCACCCTGACAGAGTGCATCATTATTACAAGAGGATATTATGCGAGTACATCCCTTATCAGGAGTAGGGTTGGGCTCAAATCCAAATCGACAGCTACAGATAGGCTTCCTATTTGCAATATTGCATAATGTATTAAGTCCACATGCTCTGTCACAGGGTGAAGCACAACGTCCATTGATACAAACACTGTCCAACAAACAATCAGAGTCACCATTGGGACACATGCCCTCAGGGTGACACCCTGTAGCATATGGATCTCCAACCATGCCAGGAGGACATCTACACTGATGACTACCACCAACTGGAGAGCAAGTTGCAGAAGAATGACAAGGACTAGGATTACATAAGTCAACAGCTGTGCACTGGATATCAGCTGAAGGATTGGGGCTAAAGCCAGGAGGACATTTGCAGTTGTATCGATGATTTTCAGCTATACAAACAGCATTATCACCACATGCATCAAAGCAGACATCAAAGCAGGTGTAGCTCAAACGATCACATGCCTTATCTGTAGGGCAGTCTGTATTAGTAATACATCCAACTGATAAGCAGCCTTTAACAGGATCAGTAGGATCACCTGCAAAGAGTCCTGGTGGGCACTGACACTGTGCAGCATGATTGTTAGCAACACAGACAGCTCCTGGACCACATACTGTGCTACTGCACACTGGAACACACTTCTTAACATTCCCTTGTGTATCACATTGATGAGTTTCGAGGCACTGAGTATCAGACTGACATTCATCACGTGGTAAGGGACGACAACCGCTGCGATCATTGGGATTTCCCGTAAATCCTGGTTTACAATGACATTGTCCTCGATTATTATTAGCAAAGCAAGTTGAGTGAAGAGGACAATTGAAGTCTCTACACACGTCAACACATTTCAGGACACCAAGAGGATCAGGTCGACATGCTGCTGTCACAGTACAGTCTCGATCAGCCTGACAATCAGGAACAGGTGGTTCTGGAGAGGAAAAGTTGATTTATAATATGGTAAATATGTGATGCACATTATGCACACATTAAACTAAGGAGATACGATGATGACTGTGGTCAAGATACTATGTCATTTGAATAGCTTTTCTGTAAATTTTTAAAAGTAATACTTACTCTGACACTGATTTGTAGATGGATTACGAAGATATTTTTCTTCACAGCGACAAAGAGGTCGCCCAATTTGTACATAGCAAATCTCATTCTGGCCGCAGGTATGACTGAAACAGGGATCAATACAGGTTTGATGCCCTTGGAGGTCCACTTGACACACTTGTCCTGATGAGCAATCAGCGTTTGTTGAGCATTCATCATCAATAGGTTGGCATCCATTACTAGGGTCACTAGGATTCCCCTCATAATTCTCTTTACACAAACATGATGAGAGATGGTTTTGAGCTACACATAGAGCATTAGGTCCACATTCATGCTTGCTACAAGAATCAACACAAGTTCTTCTACCACCATTGGAAAAACAGATCTCATTGCTTTCACAGTCAAAGTTGTTCTGGCATTCAGATGGCTGACAACCATTAATGATATCATTAGGGTCACCTAAGAACCCAACATAGCAAGTACATGTACCACTGTCACATGCGGCATTAGGACCACAATCAACTCCTGTACAGTTACAAATTCCAGGACTCTCATCACAGATGTCCACTGATACACTCTGAGGCATACACATCTGGAAAGGATTTCCAGAAAATCCTGCTTGGCATCGACAATCAAAACTACCAGGTGTATTTAGGCAGACAGCATTCATACCACAAGCAGCACCTATACATTCATCAACATCTATACATTCCATGTATGGGTTTCCTTGGTAACCAACAGAACAGACACAGTCAACACGATTGAGGCCTTGACGACATTCAGCACTGGTGCCACACTTGGTGGCAGAACAGTCGGCCTTCTCATGTTGTTCTGAGGCACAGGACTCATAAGGATTACCGCTGTAACCAGTATTACACACACAAAGGTTTGGTTGGCCATACTCACAATGAGCATATGTTCCACAGCCTGGCGTACACAAGGGTGGTGTCACAGCTGCAGAAAAAAAAATAGTGTGTGGTAAACACATCTATATCACTCTTAATATAATATAATAAAGAACAAATTTAAAAAACGTCTTCATATATCTAGTTAAGGTAAGACTTTGTAATTTCAGATTACAAATTACTTTAAGGATTTATTTTATGGAAGTGTAGCAAAATGTGTGTAAAGCCACCAAATACTCATAATATATACAAAAAACTATATATATATATATATATATATATATATATATATATATATATATATATATATATATATATATATATATATATATATATATATATATATATATATATATATATATATATATATATATATATATATATATATATACTGTATATATTACATGCATCCAGTGACATATATTACATTGTATACTTACGTGGTACACAGAGCAAGTCTGGGTCTCCAAGAAAGAATGGAAGGCACACACAATTGTTGGTATTCTTATCACACTTTGCTCCAACCCCACATATAATGCCTTCACAGCGTTCCTTACATCTGCCATTTACACAAACTTGCGGCTCTCTGCATGGATTTGCTGAAGAGCATTGATCTGGTGAACATAATCCTCCAGGGAATGGATTACCATTATAGCCACCCTCACACTTGCAGGTTGGTCCATCACGTGTAACAATACACTGAGAATCTGGCCCACAAAGGAAGCCTTCACACATTGATATGCATTCACCACTTGGGCCTTCTGCATATCCAGGGTGGCAACGGCACCAAGCAGCATGCTCTTCTGCTTCACAATATGCATTGGTGCCACATGGAAGGGAATCACATGGGTTTACACAAGCACCAGTGAGAGTGCAGGCAAGATCTCCAGGGCAGTCATTGTCTGTCACACAATTTGGTACTTCTCTTCCAATGCAAGAGCCAACAAATGGATCTCCTTGTGTACCAGGTGGACATTCACATTTATAGGTGCCAATTTCATTAATGCATATTGCTCTCTCACCACAGGGGTTTTCTCGGCATTCATCAATATCAACACAGCCAGCAGGCCCACTATCAATGAAGCCTGGTAAGCATATGCACTGGGGAGGATCAGAGGCTGTGCATTTACTATTAATGCCACATGAAAAAGCATCACAAGGACTTTTACACCTGTTGTTATCTTTATTATCCACAAAATATGGAGGTAGACATATGCACTGTCCAGGCTCCACACAGCGCTCATTTTCCCTGCATAGTGCATCACTGTCACATTCATACTTTGCAGAGAGAGCACATCCAGATGTGTAAGGATTACCTGTATGGTTTGTTGGACAGCGACACTCATATTTACCAACTTTATTGTAACATTCAGCTCCAAGGCCACATGGAGGGCGGCCATCTGGGCGTTGTACTGTACATTCATCTACATCTTGACAAGAACCATCTGACAAAGTGGCATAGCCTGCTGGACATGCACAATAGCTAAGTCCTCCTTGAATAGAGACACACTCAGCTCCTGGGGGGCATTTATTGCCAAGAGAGCAATTAGCAAGCACACAGTTGCCCTGCACTATTCGATATGGTGGTAAACAAGTACATTCTAGTGTGCTGCATTCTGGAAGAAAAATTAGACAGTGAAAAACTTATAAATAAAAGGAGCTTACAGCTGTGCATTTTAATAAGAATCATATATACATATTCAATATATTTAATAATTTAATAATTTTATGTACGTTCCACGAGAGATAGACAAACATGAGGATCATACACTTACTTTCACAGCTGTTAAAGGGATTTCCAACAAATCTCGGGGGGCACTGACAATCATATGAGCCAGGCAAGTTTTTACAGTTGGCATTAAGACCACAAGTTGGTTTGCCTCCTCTGTTTTCCACGCATTCATTAATATCTCGGCAAAGTCCACTGGTCTGATCCCTTGTATAACCTCGCTGACAGACACATACATTTTCAAAAAGAGCCTCATCTTGTACGCATTGTTCTCCATTGGGGCAAGGAAGAGTAGGCCCGCATCCAGGGGATTTAACCTCTATGCAACCTTCTCTAGCAGGATCTCCTTCAAACCCTGAGGGACATTCACAATTAAATGATCCAGGCTCATTACGGCAAACTGCCCCTGAACCACATGGATTGTTGGTGCACTCGTCAACATCACTGCATCCATAGACACCACTTGGATTTCCAGAATAGCCTTGACTACAAATACATTTTGGCTGGCCATTTATTAATTTGCACTCGGCATTAGGTCCACAACGAACATCTTCACAAGGATCTGGAGAAACGGGAACAAAATATTATTTAAAAATACTATAGAAATGTCAACTTTACAAAATATTCACAAGGAATATCCGGAGATGAGATACGAACGTTACTTACGTCTGCAGTCATCTCCAATGTTAGGCTCTGGACACATACACTGGCTTCCAAGACACAAAGCATTGCCTGGACAGTCGTCATCCACAGAACATTTCATGATTTCAAGGCACTGCACGAAGGGATCAGGATCAGCTACTGTGTTTGGTGGACACTGACAGGTATATGAACCTAGAGTGTTAGTGCACACAGCACCTATACCACAAGATGTTGGTCTTCTACACTCGTCTATGTCTGTTATGCAAACATACAAACAATTACATTTGGGTAAATAAAATGCTGATACAGTAAAAGTGAAACAAGAAAAAAATTGTCTATCTAAACGTGTAAGATGACAGATATCTGTCCAAACAAAAAATAACTTTCTAATACATTATCAGAGAGATAGATAGATAGATAGAGAGAGAGAGAGAGAGAGAGGAGAGAGAGAGAGAGAGAGAGAGAGAGAGGAGGAGGAGAGAGGAGAGAGAGAGAGAGAGAGAGAGAGAGAGAGAGAGAGAGAGAGAGAGAGAGAGAGAGAGAGAGAGACTAAAGTGGAATAGAAAACCATATTATGCAAGAATAGTGAAAATATAAACTGGGAGAAAATTTTAACAGGGAAATATGTTAAAAATCATCAAACAGTAAAAAATTATAACACATATTTGCTTTCTTTCGTCAACCCCCCTTTCCCTCCCCCCGAACAAATACATATACATACATACTTATATATATATATATATATATATATATATATATATATATATATATATATATATATATATATATATATATATATATATATGTATGTATGTATAAGTATATGTTCAGGGGAGGGAAAGGGTGTTGACGAAAAAAAGCAAATAAATGTTATAATTTTTGACTTGTTTGGTGATTTTTAACATATTTCTCTTCAATCATTCTAAAAATGAAAAAAGACAAAATAAGGCCTTGCATATTACTATACTGCTAAGCAATACACCATTTGAATGGCAAGATTTAGGTAATTACTAAAAACACTTCGCTTCTGACAAAAGGATTCATAAATTTACATAACACTGCTAAACAATAAACCGTTTAGCTGGCAGGACTTAAGAATCTACTAACCACACTCCACTTCTAAAAAAAAACTTATAAATTTAGACTGTATAAAACTACTAAACAATAAATCCTTAGAATAGCAGGACTCACGTATATCCCAACTGCACTCCAATAAACTAATATAACACTGTCTAATAATAAACCTTTTGAATGGCAGGATTAAGGTAGTTACTAACCACACTCCACTTCTGGTTCTCCCATTAACGGATGGGGACAGGAACAAGTGTAGTTTCCTGGCGTGTTTGTACACTTGGCATTCTTCCCACAAGGAAATGGGTACCCCAAACATTCATTAACATCTGTGCATGCATCAGGGAATGACACACAAAAAAATAAAGATAATGCGGTTAGTAAAAAACTAATCTTAACATCTGTGCATGCATCAGGGAATGACACAAAAAAATAAAGATAATGCGGTTAGTAAAAAAAACTAATCTATGCTAAATGTTAGTCTTTTAAGTTAGTAATGATAACATCTGTGCATGCATCAGGGAATGACACAAAAAAATAAAGATAATGCGGTTAGTAAAAAAAACTAATCTATGCTAAATGTTAGTCTTTTAAGTTAGTAATGATAACATCTGTGCATGCATCAGGGAATGACACAAAAAAATAAAGATAATGCGGTTAGTAAAAAAAACTAATCTATGCTAAATGTTAGTCTTTTAAGTTAGTAATGATAACATCTGTGCATGCATCAGGGAATGACACAAAAAAATAAAGATAATGCGGTTAGTAAAAAAAACTAATCTATGCTAAATGTTAGTCTTTTAAGTTAGTAAAGATAAATACTTTAAAATACTATAAAAATATCGTCCCCAAAATAGTATATACATCGAAATTGTAAAAAAAAATCATGTTATTGCATTGATAAACCACATTTGTATACAGATATTTATTTTTCTAATCTTTAAAGGAGATAAGTCAAAGCTTTTGGAGTATATTCTTTTATATGAACAAAATAAGTAAACATTTTCGAAACGTTCTCTATTAAGAAAGCCAAAGAAGGCAATGGTTTTGACTTCATTTCTTTTCAAGATAAGCAAAGAGGTTTTTTTTTTTTTTAATTTCGTCTCCCTGAGACAAACAAAAAGGAAAAGTGTTTTGAGTTATGTCCTCATTAGATGTGAAAAGAAACTAGTTTTTATATAATATCCTCCAAAAAAGTCAGAGCTATTTTTTAATACTTCTTTAAGATGAATAATTAAATCAAATTTTGCATAATTTTATCTTGAGAAAAGAAGCCAAAGTTTTGAATGTTTCATGTTTTAAGGATAACAATAAAAACACGAATTATTTGGTACTTAACGATCAAAACTGATTAAGGGTGGAGTTTTGATTTGATTAGGTTAGGTCAGGTCAGGTTAGGGTTATTTTCATATCAGAAAATGTGGCACAGGGAAATTCTAGATGGATATGTAGTTTGAAATTTGGTAACTTAACGTAATTTAGTTTATATGAAATATAAATCTGACTGGAAAAGTAAAGGTTATGTGAGCACAAGAAATCTTTTCTTCGAATAAAGTGAGAGATTTATATTTAGTTTTGGAAGGTCGAGATTTTTTAGGCAAATTATTGAGCAAGCAAATAAAATCTTTCATTAAAATATAAAGCAAAAATTCATATAACGATTTTGGGGTTCGAGATAGCCAGGCAAAACTAATAATCAAGTCAGCAATTTAAGCCACAGTGCTTCTAATTTGTTTAAACAATATGCGAGGGTCTTATATCAAGACTTGAGGCTAATATTTTCAGGCAAACTATTAAGCAAGAAAATCAATTATAGTAATATAAATATTGCACAACAGTACATTTGGTATTAACAGCACATTTACACCATATTACATTAGTTTTGGTTAAATTGTAATAGGACTTTAGTGAATTATCTAAAATACATAAAATTATAAATACAAACAAAAATGGTGTAATTGTGCAATTTTCCTACAAGATATTAACATACTGGTGATTAATAATTGCACTAGAGATGTACATTACGTGATGAGTTAGTCAACTGAGCAAAAAGCTGGCAAAATATCAACATACAAAGTATATTGTAGTTGCTTAAGGTTAATTTAACATTCCAGAAACACAAATATTATGTGAATAAAATTTTTATATGCATGCTGTTACATATATTATGCAGAATTGGTAAAGACTTTTAGTATAAATAGGAAACATGCTATATGTGGCCAGTGTGTGTGTATATATATATATTATATATATATATATATATATATATATATATATATATATATATATATATATATATATATATATATATATATATATATATATATATATATATATATATATATATATATATATATATATATATATATATATATATATAATCATATTTCTTTGATGCCGAGCATACGTTCATACCCAAAGTAAAAAAAAAAAAAATCTAAATTGGGATTAAAAATGAACGGCATGCCCAATGCCCGAAAGCAAAGAATGATGACATGACATGCAGCAACGAACCTATGCATCTGGTGTTAGGATTTCCAGAGAATCCTGGTGGGCATTGGCAGGTAAAAGAGCCCTGAGTGTTGGTGCAAAGGGCATTTTCACCGCATTGGCCCCAAGGGCGTCCTCCTGTTTTACATTCGTCGACATCTAAAAGTAAATAAAAAAAATAATATTTTCTCTTCAGGTACCTCCTTCCTCTTCTTAAAAAGCTCATACCTTGAATAAAAAGCTAATACACTACGTAACAATGACAATAAAGTATTTAAAAAAACATTGTAGAATCATCACTAATGGTAAAATACAAAAAACAAACACACTGGGATTGGAGAGTAAAATTCATATTTCAACTTATGCTTAATTACATATACAAATAATGACGGGGTATTTATCCATCTCTGTTTTGTTTTTTTGTTTGTTTATATACGATATTTACCAACACAACCAGCTGTGATATCCATTGGGTCATAGCTCCAACCAGGGTCACAGATACACATGGCTTCTACGCCATCAGGCTGACAGGTAGCATGAGCACCGCACTGCACTCCTTCACACGGTGCTAATTAGGAAAAATACAGGTGGATTATATTAGTATGTGGAAATTTTACCTAATATTTCTGTCATGAAACAGAATTTTCTGTGGGTTTTTCACTGAGGTGGGGGGGGTCTTATATAATCCATATTTATCTACATTAATAATAATAATAATAATAATAATAATAATAATAATAATAATAATAATAATAATAATAATAATAAAATAATAATAATAGAGCACAGAAAGATATTGATCTCAAATGGGCTACATTATTTTTATCTATCTGTTAAAATGCGCAGAGAAAAAAATGCTATACAAATGATGATGAAAAGTCTACAAAGCACGAATGATAATTTGTAGGTGAGATACGACTAACTGCATGTCGCATCTCAGAACATGACGATGTACAATAACTTACAGTGAAGTTCAATACCGCCATAAGCAGTTATGTAAGGATTTATTATTATTCTTAATTTTATTATTATTATTATTATTATTATTATTATTATTATTATTATTATTATTACTATTATTATTACTATTATTATTATTATTATTATTATTATTATTATTATTATATTATTAAACTAGAAGTTATAAATTTTGTATTCCGTTGCTATGAAAAATAAACGAGGTACATTGAGGCATAATGGAACAACCCACATGCAATATCAAGGTTTGCTTATCTGACTATGTCTTTAAGCCATGCAAACTGACAAGAAATAGAAGATTAAACCATAATTATATTTTATGAGTGGAATACACTCGAGTCACAATGAGTCAAGACTCAAAACTGTTAAAAGACAAATGAGTCAGATGGCTAAGTCTTTAGTTAGTTAAATATATACATTCGAATTATCAAACACTAAAATTAGAGAAAATTAAATAAGTAAAAAAATGAAGAAAAAAAATCGTGGTTCAAACTATTATGTTTAATGATAGCACTGACACACGCATTAAATATATAAATATTAATTAAATAAATAAATATATATACATAAATATATATAAATAAATATGTAAATAAAATATATTAGAACATAATAAAAAAAATCATCTGAAGCAAAAAAAAAACTCTTTTGTTAATTTTAGGTAACATTTAGAAGAAAAAAAAACTAACAAACAAGAGTTGCTTAGAAGAGCTATAGAGTCAACTAACTGAGCTGAGTTGTTAGTAGTGTGAAAATTAACACACACACACACATGCATATAGAATAAAAATATTAAAAAATAATATATGGAAACTACATTAAAGAGCTACAAAATTAATTGACAGAAGCCGTCAAACATGCATTAAAAATTGTCTTAAAATCATAAATAAAAGCTACATGAAAAAGCTACAAAGGTTAACAATGAAGCTATTAGCTGTTAGTAGTTTAGCTATTAACAGAAATTAATTAACAGAAGCCGTCAAATATGCATTAATAAATGATTTAAAATCATAAATAAAAGCTACAAAGGTTAACAATGAAGCTATTAGCTGTTAGTAGTTTAGTTATTAACAAAAATTAATTGACAGAAGCCGTCAAACATGCATTAAAATGACTTAAAATCATAAATAAAAGCTACATGAAAAAACTACAAAGGTTAACAATGAAGCTATTAGCTGTTAGTAGTTTAGTTATTAACAAAAATTAATTGACAGAAGCCGTCAAACATGCATTAAAAATGACTTAAAATCATAAATAGAAGCTACATGAAAAAGCTACAAAGGTTAACAATGAAGCTATTAGCTGTTAGTAGTTTAGTTATTAACTCACACATGCATTTAAGTCTGGCATCTCCATGCAGTGGATACGGGCACTGACATACGAAGGAGCCAATAGTATTGACGCATTTGGAAGCCTCGCCACACGGGAAGGGATCCGATTTGCATTCGTCGGCATCTGAGGCAGCCATTTTTCTTAGAATTATTATTATTTTTTTCTTCATCAGCCCGTTTCATATCGTCTGGGCCCTTTAGTCTTATTTTCATAATTTTTTTTAGCAAGTTTGAATAATCACTATGCTCTTTTAATCTATCTAACCATCTATCTATCTCCTTTTTAATCAAATTGAGCTTGCATTACTTCTGACTCCCCCCCCCCCCCCCCCCCCTCTCTCTCTCTCTCTCTCTCTCTCTCTCTCCCACCCACACACACACACACACACACACACACACACACACACACACACACACACACACACACACACACACACACACACACACACACACACACACACACACCACTCTATATAAGCTTATTTTTTCCATTATTAATCACAAACAAGGTTTGGTGTCCAAAACTTTTAACTTAACCTAAAGCGAAAAATGAAACTTGATGTCAAACATATTGATTCGTTTCTGAATGTCATTCTTTTAAACACACACAACAAAATTTAAAGTGACTTTTTCTTTTCCCAAAGTTAAAGAAAATCTAAACTCTAAAGGTAATATCTAAACAAGTTTTTGTCTTAATAAATCTGAAACTTAACTAAGTTTTTTTTTACACATTCAATAAAAGTTCAAAATGAAAGAAAACTATCTTGAATACAATGATTAATTTTAAACTATAATTAATACTGTTAGTAGCATAAAAGCAATACACCATGCAAAAACCCATATAATAGTTAAAAGCAAACATATATGCATTTTTATACATATTCAAAGCATTATTTCTATAGGCAATTCAGTTGTAAATGATATGCATTCTGAAGTATCAATAAATAAAAGCAACAATACAAATGCAAAAAGCCATGATAAAACATGCATTATTAAGTCAGTATAAAACAATATACATAATGTATTTACAATGACACTAAAACAAATAAAAATAAACACGTTTCTAAATACAAGTATTCTACTACAATTCTTATTCTTTTAATGATAACTAAACATGCATGGCTCAAGATTATCAAAAGATCTCGAGATAATGAAGATACTGCTCCACTAATCGACTCCATATGTTTAGTGGCTTACCCATTAGTTAATGGACACTAGAGAAGCACCACTACCCTCTTATCCTTGTCCCAAGGTGGCTTAGGTGATGAGAGATGCTTTAGCCATCTGCGAGCCTGATACTCATGACCTCCAGAGCGTAAGCCAGACACTACATCCACAAACCAAATAAGGGGAAAATAATATAGATATTCTTACCTTTACAAGGAGAATCAGGAGGAGTGCCAAGAAAACCAATATTACAGGTACACTGGAAACTGCCAGGGATGTTTTGGCACTGGGCGTTAGGGCCACAAGGAGAAAGGCGGCACTCATCCGTGTCTTGGCATAAATGTCCCGCTTCTTCGAAACCTTCCCTGCAGCGGCACCAACCCTCTGTACATTCAGCGTTGTTGACACAGTTGAAATTAGACAGACACTGGACGGCCACTTTGACCTGAGGGCCAAAAAGAAAGGGAATAATATAAGGAATTTTCAATACGGCAATTTTGAGTTTAGGCAAGGATAATGTACCGGAAAAAACAGGCCTATTTACCACTACTCTTGTAAGAGTAGTTGATAATTGGAATTCGCTAAGCGAGGAGGTAGTTAATGCTATCTCAATCCATAGTTTTAAGAAGAGGTATGATAAGTATCACTAAGTAGAAAATGGGACCGATCAGGAGACGGGAAGATACGAGCTTTGGGCTCTTTCCCGTAAACACAATTAGGTAATAATATTAGTTTTATTAAGTACAGTGAAAGCACACTTTTACGTATGCCTACTTTGGTTTCGGTTTTACGTCACGAACTCCCTTTTCTACTAAGGGCTAGGACGGTTGCCTTCTTGCAAAGGACTTGTTTTGGCAGATGTAATCGTTACCCTGAGTGTATGCCCTTACTAACCTCAGTCCGTGACGGGGCGCGAACCCTCGACCTGCCGCCTCAGAGTCGCGGACGCTACCATTTTGCCACGGAGACTACGCATGCCTACTACTGAGCCTATTTTCATTTGTGTCTGAGCAGAGTAATACCGCACACACAATGCATGTCTATTGCCGGGTCTGAGCTTAGAGATATATGATGTACATTCCAAGTATATAAAGTACTTTTTTATTACATATATCGGGAATAGCGTAGTACAGCCACGTGTACGCCCATTATCGAATTACAACTCAATTTATATCTTCAGTGCAATGAATGAAATGACTTCACATATACAAGAACTGAACTAAAAATATAGCTAGACAGTAAATGAGCTTAGAACGGCATATGATAATCCATATGTTTTATATATAATTTTGATCAAAACAAAGGATAGTTAAAATATGTAAAATTGTGTCCACAAGACGACAGATTTTACATTTGTAATTATATAATGAGAAAAAGAAAAAAAAAAAAAAATAAAAATATATATATATATATATATATATATATATATATATATATATATATATATATATATATATATATATATATATATATAAATAATATCCTCAGGAGAGCTTTACATACAATGTGAGATAGAAATAAAAATAATGACAGAAAAAATATAATGAAAGATGGACGTGATTTGAAACATGAAATATATATATTTTCATTAAAGGATAAACAACAAAAATAAAAAAAAATGCAAACCTGTTCGCAGGCAACCGCGGGTGTGGGCCGGGGATCGAAGCCAGGAGGACAAACACAATTATACCCAGGTTGGGCATTCTGGCAGAGGGCGTTAATACCACATGGTCGGGGCAATGTTGTGCATTCGTCAATATCTATGGGAAGATAACACAATTTAACTTATAAATACATACATACACACATATATGCGTACGTGATGATGTATATATATATATATATATATATATATATATATATATATATATATATATATATATATATATATATATATATATATATATATATATATATATATGAAATATTACATTTAAAGGTAGAATAAAAAAATTATACGATAAAACGCACGGAAAAAAAAAAAAAAAAATAGAAAGAAAGAATTATTACATAAAAATAAAACAAATAAATTGCCGAAAAAAACAAATAAAAAGCAAACCGAAAAGGAAAACATAAGAACAGAAAACGTAGTGGAACAAATAAACAAAAAAACAAAAACAAAATAACTGAGAATGA